>CAJNDV010031565.1:0-39399 GCA_905221635.1 Symbiodinium sp. CCMP2456
TCTTGCCAGGAATGTGGGCTTTTTTTGGTACAGTAGGAGGGCGCGAGTCGGAGGAAGTTCTGGTAATTCTGGAGGTTTTGCATGAGCGCGGGCCAACTTCAGAAGAGTTGATGGAACCTGCGCCTGTGTTTCTGTTGTGCAACTGTACAGTACTGTACAGTACAGTATACAATATTGCACAGTACAGTACGGTGAGCATATCCGGACCGCAGTTAGCAAAAGGTTCTTGCCAGGAATGTGGGCTTTTTTGGGTACAGTAGGAGGGCGCGAGTCGGAGGAAGTTCTGGTCTAATTTCCACCCGGGATCCCAGACAGCAGCATATGCTAACTGCACTCCCAATAAAACGCATATGCTAACTGCTGTTCCGGGAGTTTTAAACCTTAGACCGTACCTTAAACCCTAAACCCTGAACTTCCTTTAAGGCGTTGAGCCCAAAGGCTTTACATAAACGACTAAGCGGCCTACGGCTTGAGGGCGCCATAACATTGTATGTGTGATGAGGTTCTGCAGCTCATCACGGCGTCGACGCCGACGAAATTTGAAACATTAATGGGCCCACAGTGGCCTGGGTGACTGCGATGGCGATCGCTGCGGGTCCAACAATTCCGGGGTTGCTCTCAATGGCTGAAGCTTATAGCGATGTAGGGTTTAAGTCGCCATAGGGTTCTACTTGTTTTTCACTAACGGGAGAAACCGGTTGAACAGCATTCGCGTTTGTGCTGGATGTAATTCCAGACCGTAAGTTCCCCCAACCCTCGAATCCCTAAAACCTTTGGCTCAGCTGTTGGCTCAAACTTTGGGTCAATGGTGCGCTCAGAGCTTAGCTTGGTGTGGTCCAAAAAGTATTGGCCCAGACTTTGGGGCTCAAAGATGCGTGCTCTAGGCGAAATGTCGCTCAGTTGTTGGCCTCCAACCCGGTCTAGGCTGAAACGCCTTGGCCGTGTGATTTTGTGACTTGTCAGACCTCTCAGAACACCTGTGGATGTCGCATTGCCATCAACCAACATGTGCCCGCAACGATGAAAGTTACTACAAGTAAAAGCTACAGCTGCGCAAGGATGTGCTCGTCAGAATGGAACCACCGATTGGAGATGCAGTAGCGCGACTCTCGTTAGCGTACAGCGTGGCTGTAACGAACTTGTTGTTCCTTTCAGTGCTCCGTTGGGATGTTGCATGCACATGTTGACTTGATTAATCATTTTTTCGAGTAACGGGTTGGCGACACATTTTGTGGTGAAATACTTGCACATGTCGTTAAGGCAAGCGCAGTTTTGACTTATGTCATGCCGTTATGTGCGGTGCAGCCAAAACAAAAGAATTTCTTGCCAACAACAATGTGCGGTCCTAAGCTTCAGTTTTGTTGTGACCAGTCTTCGGCCACCGGCCAATTTTTTTCGGCCATTGGCCAATACCTGATAGGAAACGATTTAATTTGTATTGCCGTCTGTCCATCCGGATTTAAGTGCGACACAAGCAGCGCCCGGCAGGGTGAAGTGACAACATTTGCTTGACTACACGTGGCTCCCTGCCAAACGTAATCAAACGGAAATTCCTGCCACTGGCAACCGTGTCGCAGGCCATATGGCAAAGCGCTTGAGTGATCTTTCGATGGATGCATGAACTGTAGGTTTTGGCAAATTAAAATCGCAAAAGTCGTAAGTTGTGTGCGTTTCACATCCGAATTTGCCTAACTGGATGATTGATTGGAAACATCAATTTCCCGAGCTTACGCGCTTGTATGCGCATAGGTGAGTGCCATGATATGGCAACCTAATGTGGCTCGATCCAATACCCTGTGTAGGGCAGGCACATGCTTCCACACATCGAGGCCTGTATGCGGAACGTCCCCGCTGGCAGACAAGTACAAAACTGAAAGACAATCATGTTGGCAGAAGAAACCGTCAGGTGCCACAAATGGCCGCTGTCCGACGGTTTACCGAGTCCACCATGTCCTGAACAAAAAGAAGACAGACAAATCTGTTGACATAGTATTGTTTCTGGAGCGCGAACTAGCACCTTGATTTCAGCTGCAGATGGGGATCCTGTTTTAAAGTCCGTGCGCGAACTGTGGCGTTTTGGCTTGACAGCGTTCGCATCAGACCTGGGTGCACCCGACTGAAGGCAGGGTTAATCTGCCGAGTGCATGGCTGTCTGACTGCATACGCTTGACATTCATCAGCTCTTAACTCGTAAACTCGCAGCATTGTTCGTCCCCGACAGGTTCCACGGTTGGTACCAAGATGGCCGGATGCTGAGCATCAGTCGAGTACGCGACCCTCATTTTTCACATCCCTCTTACTTCCCCAGCGGATTGCATTAGTGCTGTTGCCTGAAGGCATTCTCGAGGAGTCCGCTGCTGGTGGAGATCTCAGTCGACGCAAAGGGGATACAGCATGAGTATTGGAGGCTCACAGTCTTATCGAGTTGGTCGGTCGGTGACGCCTGCTTACTGACTATTTTTTTAGGAGTTTTTGAATTTGGTTGATTCCGTTCAACGGCAGTGCCTTGAAATTCGTCTCTTACAGAAATCGCATCAAGAGCTGAGTCACAAGTCGGATTGTGCCCTGAGGCGGTTAGCCTAGTCGCTTGCTCTTTGCTGCCGTGCTGGCATGTTGCCATCGAGATCCCATTGGTGATTGTTTTCTTTTGTGCTTGCCAGGCTCCTCTGCCCAAGTGCCTTCCTCTCAGCGCCCTCGCAGCGTGTTGGTCTTGGAGCTGCCGCGCCCCAGGAATCTTTCGGAAGTTCTTTGGCCTTGGTGCCAGTGCACAGCATCCATGCTCCGTCTCACTGCCAACGACCTTTCTTCTTCTGCCCAGGCTGCTGCAACCGCTGCGTTTCTCCGGCTCGTTTTTGCTCTGGACCCAGAAGCCCCGAACTCCAAAGAGCTTGCTCTTCGTCGCCAGCTTGGCCCCTGCGGCTCCGGCACTTGCTGGCGAGCCGCCCAGCGTCGGAATCCACTGGCGCCCCCTGTGACACACACACGCACGCACACACACACAGACACACGCACAAAACAACATTAGATTGAAGCTCCTCAAACTCCATATCCGAAAGGCCGCTGAATCCAATACCCAAGTCGACCAAAGCTAGTAAGCCAGCAGTGCATGTGTTTTGCCTTAGCGACGCTGAGTTCTTGAGACCTCAGGGTCTGGGCAGACGTAACGGGAAGCTTGATCTGTGGAGCTGTCGAGATTTGAGGTTTGTGTTGTGGGCCCTTGACAGCGTGAGCGAAGGGTGCTCGACATGTGAATAACATCGACTAGCATCATCGAATCATCAGTGCTACCAAGATTCTAGTGACTTGACGTACTCGAACGCAACCTTTGGAGTTGCCTTGTCCATGCTCTTAGGGCTTCTCGGTGTTTTATCTGTTTCCTAGCGTGCTTCATCGGAGATATAGTTCGCAGCCTGAGTCGTGGATGCTGCTGCGATGCCACTCTTAGGACCGAGTCTAGGGCATGCGGCATGCTTGAATCTCCATCGCCAAAGCACAGAGTCCCGGCAGGTACTGGGATCTCGGCATCGGAAACCTCCATGGCGAGGTGGCTGTCGTCATCTTCTGGGCACGCAGCCAAGACACCCGAAAAGGTGATAGCCAGAATCCTGCAAAAATGGCTGTGTGGCCCTGTCGTTAGGTCTTCTTCGTGCTTGTCGTCTTCGCTGCAGCTGGCGCCGGTGGCGCTCCGCGGCGTGCTTCACCAAAATACCAAAACTTCTTTTTCGTCAGCTGACGAGAGCAATGAGGGCCATTGTGGCTTCGTACATGCCAGGCTCGAGCAGAAAGGCTGCCTAAGCCACAGACCAAGAGTCGCGGACTCGGAAGAAGAGGCAGGCTGACGAAGCTCCACACGGATCCGTTCTTGAGGTGTCCTGAGAAGCAGTTTCGCATCACGGGGCCCTGAGTCGATATCAGAATCGGATGCTCTTCCGGAGCCAAGGCTAGTCTGAGAGGAAGTCGGGTGAACGGCCCATGTCACTACTGCGCGCGGCGCCGTTTTTTCTTGTTGCAGGGATGCTGTCGTGAGGGCATCGAAATAAGGTCGACGGAGGAAGAAAAAAGGAGCACATTTTGCCATATATTGAGAGCCAGTTGAGGCACTCGCATAAGTGACAGCAGCCCTTGGTAGTCCGATTTTGGCCAATTCTTCTGAACTGCTCATGCTGCACATGTTGGCCGAGCTCGCGCGCGGGACGACAAAAACGCAGTGCGACGGGGCTCGGGGCTCCTGGCTCTGCTGGCTCTGGTCTTGGCAGCCCCGGAGCTGCGGCTCGAGATTGCAGCGTTCTGCGAGAGCCGCGTGGCTTGCAACGGTCGGGGGCGCCGAGTCGCTGCAGATCGCTGCAGGCCATCTCCGCTTGCGAGCTTACGAGCTGTGGTCAGCTATTATCTGTGCTCGCCAGGTCATGGAGGAGGCATGAGAAGACGAAGATAGACGAAGCGTGCAGGGCTTGGTCCTCGTGCAGGGGGGCCGGGGCTGCGGTCGCGGCGTCGAACTGAGGCGAGAGCCGCGCAGTCTTGACAAGGTGGACATCGCAGGGGATCTAGCCGCTAGCCCGTGACGACCATTTTGGGCATGACAGGCAAATGGTCGCCGAGCTCCAGGCAGTTTTTCCTCAAGATGGTGGTCGAAGGTCACATCTCCGACGTTGTCCGAAACATCAGAATCATCCGGAGCGGCAAAGAGGAACTCGATGCTGCGTGTCAGGTTGCTGGTGCCGCCTGGCCCCTCTCGACCATCGTGTGAGGCTAAGTTTGGTGAAGCCGCATACCCAGCACAATCGCATGTCTTTGGCCCTGCCAAGGTCGCGTGCGTCCACCGCATCCAGAGGCAGCGTTTTGGGGACTATATGCAGCTGCTTTGTCATGACATGGAACCAGGCCCAGGCACTCCAAGGGGCAAGTCTCCAGCTGAGACGAGCGGGAGCGGGAGCGGCCGCGAGAAGAGCCGCTGCCAAGGACTCTGAAGGCGGTCCTGGCACTTCCGAGCTGTGCAGCCTCAAAGGCCCCCGCGAAGGACCGTGGCGGGGCAGCTGTTGTTTGATTTTTCGAGCCCGCGTGGGAGCTCTGCTCGCGGGGGCGAAGGAGACCGTGGCCGCCGTGGCCGCTGTGGCCGTGGTGCCGCGTGTGCGAGAGGCGCCGCCGACGCCGCGCCTCGGCAGCGAGGCTTCTGACGAGGCGAGCGGAAATCTCCTGGAAGCATCATGCAGACAGCTCAGCCTCTCCCTCTTCCTCTCTTCCTCTCCCTCCCTCGCTTTGCTTCGCTCTCCTCCGTGATGGCTGTGGGATGGCTGTGGCAGTTGGCTGCAAGCATCTCGGTGCTGGATGTCGCCGGGACCGAGGATGTCTCGAGGGAGGTGGGCCAGCAAGACTCGGACTTTCCACGCATCTGGTGCTTTCCAAAATCGAGGCGCTGGTCAGTGTCATGCAGCCTCCGCCTTCGATTGCGGACCAGGCACATCAGATGTTGCATTTCGAAAGCAACTTTTTTCTTGCTAGCAAGACAAGACTGGATTTCTGTTCAGGGCCGACAAGCTGTCTCCGACCTCTTCGCCTGGATGCGACCACTAAGGAGCACGCAGCCCCGAAGGTGTCCTGCTTTCTGAGAAACCGCAAGAGCAGGGAGATCCGAGGTGGGAACTACGCTGCCAAAGGCTTGACCCGACTTGCCTTCGAGATTGAGGAGAGATCACAGGAGACTTTACGCCTGCTCTGTGCCGTTAGCATCAGCTGTGATCCTATGTGTGTAAACACGAATGTCTCTGACAGGAGTGGAGCGCCTACCTGGGAGGTCGTTGCACCAGGAGGGTTCCGGTAGGAGTGGTTCCCTTCAATTCATTCAACTCATCTCTTGAGAGCTGTGACACGGAGGAAGGAGTCCCTGGATGCTGCTGCTGGCGAAGCAGCAGCAGCCTCAGTCCTTGTTCCAAGCTTCGCGGCATGGCGAGTTGCATTTGACAGGTACCGCCAAAAGACTTCTCGACAACTGCGGAAGCGGCATCCCTGTCATCCTGGCAGTTGATCGAAGTTATTGAGATTAACACACAAAGTCTTCTCATCCGTCACCGTTGCCATCTGCGTAGTGAAACTGCACTATACCTGTGAAACTCCATACCTTCCACGAGGACCCTTGTCACGAGCACTTGCCAGGATGCTTCGGGTAGTTCGGGCCCTGCCCCGGGGCTTCGCTCTGCGCACGATGCTCGAGCCGCTGCTGCAGGCAATTAGGGATGTTAGGGTTTCGGGTCGGTGCACACGTGCTTCATGGATTACAAGCGCAGGAGCTGATGGAAGCAATCTTCTGCCAGCCCGGCCTGCTTACCCGAAGGGAGGCGACGGGATCGGCTTTGCCTCTGGCGTTTCCGTCCCCGATAGTAGTCACCTGCTTCAGCAAGTGTGCATTCTGCCTTGCGTCGAGGTGAGTGGCCCAGGACCTTGCCGTCCCTGCAGGACTGCCTTTCATGTGCATGCTGCAGCATCCACCAAGAGATGCACACACACAGACAGACATTAGGCTTTGCGGATTTTTACAGTAGGGAATGTGGTGCCTCAAGGTGCCCCGATATTCTATGCTTTCAGGATCTCAGGGAAGATGAGCTCTGGCCCGAACGGCTCGGCTCGGGGCCCACTCTTGGCAGTTTCGGCTTGGCCCTGCAGGCTTTGAGAGTCGGAGTGCTCAGGCCAGCTGAGCACCTACGCGCAGCTCGTCTCTGGCTACCGCGCTGCTGCCCCAGAGAGGGCTCTCTTTTGTTGGTGTTTGTTTTTGAGTTGGATGCGCAGCTCTGAAGGCAGGCCTCGAGGAGTCGAAGGCGGCTCAGAAAGTTCTGGAGGAGCGAGAGCAGGAAGCGTCCTCGCCTCAGAGCAGGCGCTTGCGTCCCGCAAGCCTCCTTCAGATTGGACCAGGTCAGCTTTGGCGAAATCCAAGTCGAAAGCTTTCGAGGCGAGGCTGCCATGGGGTTTCTCTGCCAAGTTGGGTCGCCGGGCCTGGTGCGCACAGGACCTGCGTGTCCGCATTCGCCGGCTGGAGGCCCGGCCCTGCGGCTCCTCGAGCGATGCGATGCGACACCATGCGACTCCACGATCTGCAACACCGGTGAGGACGAAAGGGACAAGGCCAAGTCCGAGATGCAGCTCGCGAAGCGGGGTTGTCAGGAGGCCGAGGAGGCACCTCTGAGAGTCGTGCGAAGCGAAGCAACTTTTTGCGCAATGTGGCACAAGCTTGGAACGGGGGCCGGCTGCGAATCTACGGCTTGTAAAAGATGAAGCCTGTCTGCTGCAACATCTGCCAGATGTACGAAACCTTCAAGCAGCAGACAAAGCTGGCGCTCATCGACTACTCGGACATGCAGTGCCTTCTCCAAACCGGAAAGTGACTCTCGTCGCACTGTCGGAGATTGTACAGGTACCGCGAGGCCACGATCAAGGCAGACTTGAGCTCCCTCAACGTCCTGTGCAGAGAGAAGGTGGTGGAGCTGTGTTTAAAAGCCCCACAGCATGATCTCCTCACGTCGAATGATTTCGTTGCACAGCCATGTGGCAGGACATCGCCATCCAAGACCTCCGGAATCAAGTGACCTTGTTGACCCAAGAGACCGCCAAGGGTCGTGTAAGCCTGCACCATCTTGCACACTGATAGCTGGCTAGTTGTCGGAGTGGAGACATCTCTGCTCCTTTGCAGGACCCAGAATTTGGAGGAGAAGCTGCTCAAGGTACTGTGGCAGCTTCCTGTGTACTCTTAAGATCTTTAAGTATATGCGATCCGTACACTAAGGGCAAAGAGTATACAAATCGATCTGCGCGGGCAAGCACAACCGGCGGGGGGACGTTTTGGCTGGCTGGACGCGAGCGTTTTTTCTCGATTTTGTGATCGTGTTCAGACAGAGTCCCGCTCGGGCCCCGTCCTCTCCGGGCATGCCCGATAGTCAAATTCCACCACTTCGCCGTGGACATCGTGCTCCTGCCACAGTCCCGTGCTCTTAGCCGCTTAGCCTTCACTCGATCGGGGCCAAGCTGTCTACTCGGGGCCCATCGCTGTGATCTCGATGTTTTTCTCAAGGGTTTCGTGCCTCCAACATTCGTGCAGTCCAGTTCACATTTGGAGGTCGGACTGGTGCTCCCGCCAATGTGCGGTGTTCGTTTTGGGGTGCCAAGCATGATTCTGGACTGTTCTTGGGATGATTGGACCGATGCACCGCGCTGCGTGTGACATGCTGGCTACTTGGGAAAGGAGGATTTTCTCTACTGATGGGATGCTGTAAGGGTTTCGGGCCAGATTGTGAATGATTTGATCTGTTGCAGAGGCAAGGGAGGAGCTCGAACGTCAAGCTGCGGCGGTGGAGCAGCTGCCGGTTCTGACTGACAAACTCCAGTGCCCCTGCTGGCTTTGCATAGCCAAGACATCCTTAATTGATTCCGGGAGCCGTGAGACCTTCACTTCCAGAGGTACTACGAGCACCAAGAGGCCAGCGCGAGAAGGGGTTCATGCCAGCCATGCATGAGGCGGTGTCGAAGTTTCAATCAACATCTCACAGGGGCTCCTTGGTGTGGCCTTCGCGGAACGTGTGTCGGTAGAGGCTCACTTCTCAGATTCTCAGTGGGCAGCTCACATAGACTCTCGAAGTTGTGTGATTTTTTTTTGAGAAAGCGTTTTCTGAGGTCCTTGGAAGGAGCCTCGAAGAGATCGTCGTCGGAGACCGGGCGCTGAAGCCACTGCTCTGATGCTGCGGGGGATTTCTTTTGCCGAGGGACGACTGCCCAGCAGCCTCACGAAGGAGCGCAAGACTTCGGCCTGACACCAAGAAGACGTATGAAGGGGATTCCAAGGGGGCCCAGAGTCGAAGAGTCCAGTCCAGTCACCGCTCAGATCAAGCTGGAAGCCGTGATGGAGGCGCTCCGTGGGGCCCACCGCGATGCGGAGAAGCTCAAAGAGCAGGCGGGGGCCGGGGCCGCGGGCCGGGGCGGGCCCACAAAAAGCGGGGCCTAGCGCCTGGCGCTTCCTTCTACCGCTCCGTCAGGTGGTGAAGCTCCGATACCTCCTGGAGGATGTGAAGCAGCTCGTGCCCATCTGGAACGAGAGTGCGATGCAGGCCAGTCTTACCGTTCTTGGGCAACTCCACTCGCCAGAGGGCATCCTCCAGGATGTGGCAGATGCGTACGACGAGGACGCGGCCATCCACCGGCAGGCGAAGCAGCCCAGTGCGATCAACTGTCTGCCAAGTCGTGAGCAGCACATGCAGCACCATGTACAATGTCCACAAAGATGGCCAGTCCTTCAGACACAGCCGCAAGCCGTTCTAGGTCTACTCCATGAGCGACAAGCGCAGCTTCGCAGGGCGCGGTGTCGCAGACTGTGCCTCACGGGCCTTCCAGTGGGGGCTTCAAGCTTGACAGGCTTGGAGTGGACGACAGCGTGCCTCCCTACCTGAGGGCGGAGGCGTGGACATTTTTCGCTGTGAGCTTCTTTTAGAAGTTTCCTTTTGGTTTCCTACCTAGGGCTTGGTGCGGCATCGCTACATCTCGAAGAAGGAGTGCGAGGATTTGATCGAGAGCTTCCTCGCCGAGGCCCTCGGCCCGCTTCGGCCTCCTCCTTCGGCCTCCTCCCTCGGCCCTTCGGCCTCGGAGAGGCCCCGGCGGATCTGAGCACGCAGACCATGCACACGGAGCTCTACCAACACATGCAACGGCCCGGGACCTCCGAAAAAAAAGGCCCTTCTGCTGTTCAGCATTGCGAAACTCCAGGCAGTTCACGGATCCAGAGGAGTTGACCGAGTTCGCTTATGCCTTCATCTGCAGCCTAGAGGCCGTCCCAGCATTCGTCACGGCAGCATGTTGCTGCAGAGCTGTTTGAGGTCACGACTGGATTTATTCAATAGAATATCTCACTCTGGCAGGCCTACAGGGATGACCCGGACTTCGAAATGCCCTGCTTGCTTTGTTGCCGGGAACCGCCTGAGGCTTGCCTGGGCTGAACGGAACGCTCTTGGCAGGTTCGACTTGATGCTGGCCGGAGCCGTGCATCCGTCCATCATGCAGGTCAGTCACCACGGCGAGAAAGCCGGCCGTCACTCTCGGGAAGCTGAGTTTGTTTAGGACCAGGAGACTATGCTCAAGGAGCTGCAGAACCTGGTCCACAACTGCGCCGACGGCCGGCTCTCGGGATCACATCCAGGCATCACGTGCCCGCATCTGCCTGCAGGCAACTTCGAGGGAGCGAGCCACGGGCGGCAGAGGCGAGATTCTTTTGGACACCTCTGGGCACGCCTTCGCCGCGAGTTGCTCCAATGGGCAGGAGCACGCTGACTGGGACCAAGGCCTCTGGGCGAGACCAGGCCCCAGCTACGAAGCCTCTTCGCAGGGCTCTGCTGCTTTCTTGCGCATGTCAGGTGTCGCGGCGCATGATGCGTGCGGTAATGCAAGCCAGAGCCCGGAAGGGATCCGAGCTGCAGCCTGTCATACGCCGCAGCTCCCCGCAGGCCATGTTCCCCGAGAAGAGCGTCGAGCGCATGAACGCCTTGATGCGTGTCGGGGGACCTCCGCAGCTTTCCGCCGCTCAGCAAGTCTGTCAGATTGCTTGGCCAGGCGCTGCATGTCACCCTGCAGATGCTCTTCGATGCTGGTCGATCTGCAAGCCCAGACACCGCGTGCGAGGACTTAGCATCAAACGTCGGATCGAAGGTTCTTCAATCTTCGTGATGTTTTTGTAATCAGTCAGCAGCAGCCACCTGCGCAGCCATTGAGCCTGAAGCGTGTAGACATCGAAGCGTGAGATCCTGAAGGACAGTCCTAAGCCTTGAGCCCAACTGCAACCCTGAATCACCATGTGCACTTTTTGAGGTACGTCAGCGACCTTTTCTCGGCTTCGGCCCCAGACAGTTGCTCCCAAATCGAGCTCGGCCTTGCATGAGCTGTGAGGCGACGGCGGATGGCACGCAGAGTCCCCTCATCGAGGAGATGCGCCGGCAGCACCTTCACGAGGCCGGCACGATCCGGTGCAGTCTTTCTTTGCCGTCGCAGTGCTGCAATACACAATGCTCTGCGGGGCAAAGAGCACATGGCCCGTTCCAGGTGCTTGAGTTCACGGCAGAGATTTCGCAGAACTTGATCAGGTCGGAGAGTCAGAGAGCGGCGTGCTCTCCCGCTCGTGTTTGTGCCGCACAGGGCTGCGGGGGGCGAGACGAGAGCCATGCCCAAAGTGAAGCCTTGCTTTGCTGTCTGCCGTCCGTTTTGCGCAGACCATGAGGTGAACCTTTCCGGCCGCCTGGATACCTTCATGCTCATCACCAGAGAGGCGATGAGAAGTGGATGAGCTGGTGTAGTCTTGGGGTTTGATCGTCGAGCGGTCGGGAGGCGACGTCGCAGACTCTCCAGGAAATGGGCCTTCCGGCTTACACCCAAGATGGTCAGAGATCACTTAGGTCACCTCTCTGCCATCTCGCCCTCTCTCGCTGAGGACACTCGTACATTGTCAATGGCCTGGCACTCACAAGCGTCACAAGCGCAACTATAGTATTCCGGAGATAGTGCAAGCACCCCTGCTGGCACTTCTGTCCCCTCAGGCACACATCAAAGACAGCGTTGCAGCAACAAGGAACAAGTTTGCGTGTGCATTTTGGCTCAAGGGCAATTGCTGGTGGTAGTCGGTTGTCCGCTCGGGGAGATGATGGCACGCTTAGCAGTCGGTCTTGCGGCCCCTTGGCATGCCTGACCTTTGAACGTTGTGAGATGTGATAGTCTTAGTCTTTACAGGAAGACTGCTGAGGCCCTGGTGCCCCTGGCCGCCGGGCAGAACAATTCTCCACTGGTGGCGGAGTTGGAAGCACTCCGAGCCGAAGTTCTTGCACAGCGAGTTCTTATTGAGGTGCAGAGCCTTACCACCTTCCACTTTCCACTCACTTTCTTCCTTTCGTGTGCGGTATCCCGTTCAGGAGCAGCAGCATCGCTACGATTCTATGGTCGAGGACCGGAGGCTTCAGGTGGGCTTCGTGAGCACGGCCGACTTCAACACACAGGCACGGCACTTGCAGCCTTGCAGCGTCTGGGGAGAGAGTGCAAGCTGCACTAGCCAGGTCCAGGAACTGAAGAACACGCAGTACAGCCTGGGCGGTGCAATGGACTCCGCTTGGCTGTGCCTCTGTGGTGCTCTTGTCATGTTCATGCATGCTGGCTTCGCCATGTTGGAGACGGGCAGCTGCCGCGCGAAGAACGCATCCAACGTGCTCATGAAGAACTTGGTCAATGTTACGGTGGCTTGGCGTTCTTCTGGTTGGCTCTTAGGACTTTAACTGCGTAATAAGTAGGCTAACGGTTTAACTTTTAGAAGAGTTCAGAAGTCAGCCAAGGTGGGCACCCTGGGATGGTGGGCCTTTGGCTGGGCCTTTGCATACGGCAGCCAGGGTGATCCAGCTAACGGCTTCATAGGGACGTCTGAGTTCTTCGGCGTGGGATTGTACACCAAAGTTGCGGACACGGATGTTATCACGCCCCTGGCGTCGTGCGATGCGGACGGATGCCAGAGCAAGATGCTGAGCTGGTTCTTTCAGCGGCTGGGTCCTGTTAAGGGAACTCGTTTGAAAGTTCCGCCATGAATAAGCCGACTATGCTTTTTCATACTTGTACCTGTTCTGATGGATTGAGCCTTCACAAGTGCAAGAAAACCAGGTGGGCATTCTGCACGGCAGGCGCTACCATTGTGAGTGGTGGCGTGGCCGAGCGAGTGAAGAGCCCCACCTACGCGGTGTATGCCTTCTGCATGACCAGTTTCATTTACCCGGTTGTGGTCGCATGGACGTGGGGTTATGGTTGGTTGGACTCAGTGTTGGACGTGGGCTGCCAGGCTGCATTTGCTTTGGGATTGACGTTAGCGTGTCGGAAGGGTTTTCTTCTTTCTTTCGGCCGTTTCGCTCAGGATTTGCTGCTACTAACCCTGCGTCAGGTTGTCAGCAGCCTCGTCAATACTAAGGCTACATGGACTTTGCCGGCAGTGCCATCGTGCATTTGACGGGCGGCGTGAGCGCCCTGGCAGGCACCATTGTGCTTGGCCCACGGAAGGGTCGCTTCGAGAACCCGGAGGAGTTCGAGTGCCACAACTTGCCCCTGGTGGTGCTGGGCACCTTTGCACTTTGGTTTGGATGGTATGGCTTCAACCCGGGCTCAACGTTGGGCATGCACGATGGGGCCACAGGAGCTTTGGCAGCACAAGTGGCCATGAACACCACACTGTCCGCTGCCACCGGCGGCATCACCGTCTTTTTGCTGCGGTATGCCATCATGAAGAAGTACGATGTGGGTGGTCTCTGCAATGGCATTTTGGCTGGCCTTGTGTCCATCACCGCTGGGTGTGGCAACGTGGAGTGCGGCAGTGCCGTCGCCATCGGCTTGCTTGGTGGCCTCGTGTACCAGGGCTCGTCAATGCTGTTGCAGAAGCTGAAGATCGACGACCCGGTGGATGCCAGTCCTGTGCACGGCTTCTGCGGCATCTGGGGCGCGCTTGCAGCTGGGCTCTTCGACTGGGGCAAAGGCGTTGACCACTATCACGGTTGGTCAGGCTTCGGGTGCAAGCCGGTGAGCGACACTGACTCCACGTGCATGACAGGCATCGGTGGCACGGCCATCGCTGCACAGCTCATCATGGTCCTCGTGATCATCCTTTGGGCCGGAAGCCTGTCGGGTCTGGCTTTCTTTGCCTTGAAGATGACCGGCTTGCTGCGCATCGACGAGTACACGGAAGAGGTCGGCATGGATGTCAAACAGCACTCGCCACCGAAGGCCTATGCCATCGGCACAGGAGCCGCTGCAAGCCCTGAGGGTAACGAGGTTGAGAAGACAGTCTAGGCAAAATCGCCCGAGACTTGTCAGCCAGCATTAAATTCATTCTGTGGAGTGTGGAGCACTTACAGTTTTGGACGTGGGAGTGAAGCTCTCATAGTACAGCGCCATAACTTGGCCTGTAGCTGTCCGAGGCTGCAGCTTTTCGGGTCACGCATACGATCCCCGTGCGCGCAAGCTCATGAGACTTCACCCTCAAGAAGCAGGCAGCAAAATGCATGCGCTTCCGCCTGGTAACATCCTGTTAGTTCCTGTTGGGACGGAACCGATGACCACGAGCGATGCCTATGCACTGTTAGCTGTGTTCTTTTTGCATAGGACCTGAGGTGCTGTCGTGAGGCTGTTGCTTCGCATTGCACTCATGACTTTCATATAGACACGGTTTGTAGACACGGCTTAGTTCGCATGTGGATATGCTGAGGGTATGTAACGTGATGTGTGTCCATGAGGCTTTCGTGTTCGTTTGACTGGTAGACGTGTTCTGTGTGCAGAACCGCCTGCGGCCTAAACAAGCAAACTGAGCACAGATTATCTTGAGAAGCAGGGCTCATAACATTTCCTTGGCCGAGGATCGTTTTGTGTCCCTGATGTCGATGAGTAAAGTGCATTATCCGAAAACGCTTTGAGTTCACGCTGCAGTGGCATCGATCGAACGGACATGTCAGTTGGAGACCGTCTGGAAGCCCAGTGAAGATGGCCACGAGCTCCAAGTGGCCGAGGTAGGCTGCTCTCACAGCAAGCCACAACTGTGCTCAGCCTGTCCTATGCCTTGCCTCTAGATCCTGGAACGGCTCCGACAACACACGCTGCTGAAGCGCGAGAACACCTGGGCCGGGGTCACGGTGCTTACCGGAGAAGCGATGAGCTCTTGGAGCGAGCGTCCCAAGACCGATAGCCACCCCCTTTGGAGTCCCCTTTGGGCAGATGCGCGGAATTCCATGCTCCTGCATTCCGAACTGGACGGACGTGCTAACTGTAACTGTAACTTCAAAGACAGAGTGATCTGGCAGCAACGATTCAGGTCGATGCCCGACAAGCCACAAACCAGTGCTTGACAAGCGCACGGCAGAAGGGATGCTCAACACCCCGCGATCGTGAGGGAGGGTGTCACGGTACGTGGCCACTGAAGAGCTGCCCGAAAGTAGGCTGAGCGAGGACAGATAGGACTAGGATGACAATTAGCCCGCGAAGCGTAAAGTTCGAAGTATTCGAACCAGTCGATTCCTCCTTGGAGTGGCGCTGCCGTCCGCAGACTACTGTACCGGAGTTGCTCGAGCAACGTCGTTTCGCCTTCCAGGTGGTAGAGTTCATTGGAAGGCCTGACACACCCTGCCGGACAAAAATGCTTCATATCTGGAGGAAGGAAGCTTTCCAAGAGCATCGCTTGCCCAGTGCAGCGGGTCACCACCACCACTAGCAGTAGCAGCTGTTCCAAGTTCGTGCCGGTGGAGTTGAGGAGGTGCACCTCGTAGTCCCGCAGACGCGTCTGTAGAGGTTGCTCGTTTTGGCGACAGCGGAGCAGCAGTGAAGAACCCCTGACCTTGAACGCCACAAGCGTACCACGCCCACCGTGTCGGAGGCTGCCGCGGAAGTACTTTGGAAGTCTGCCAAACGTAGACAGCAGTGGGCGGAGTAACCTGGAGCTTCGAAGAGTTCTTAAGCGGCAACCGCCGGAACGTTTACGCAGATGGGCCGTTCTTAGAGCCATTGCTTCAACTTGCTGCAGCGCATTGGAAGCACACCTAGCTGGAGGATGATAGCGTGTTTCCAATCAGTTTCTACCAGGCTACCAGGACCCAGACCCGAGACGCTACAGCAACAAAGCCTGGAACCCAAGCAGCACAGCGCACCCCGACTTGTGGAGCCAAGTGCGGGCGGATTTCAATTCAAGTCTTGGCTCTGTTTTGCCACTGCTCTTTACTTGAGCAACCAAAGTCGCGGGAAGCCTCTTCGAAGAGCTTCCTTTGGCAGACTTCCAAAGTACTTCCGCGGCAGCCTCCGACACGGTGGGCATAAGTTCCTCATGGTCTTCACTGCTGCTCCGCTGTCGCCAAAACGAGCAACCTCTACGGACGCTTCTGCGGGACTACAAGGTGCACCTCTTCAACTCGACCGGCACGAACTTGGAACAGCTGCTACTGCTAGTGGTGGTGGTGACCCGCTGCACTGGGCAAGCGATGCTCTTGGAAAGCTTCCTTCCTCCATATGAGCGGCCGTCAAAAATATGGAAGAGCAGACTGAAGAACTAGACTGTCTTTGAGTACTGCAGGTGTACTACAAGCGAAGACAATCCAGCCAGGAGCCGAAATGAGGCATTTCCAGCACTAAGATTGTACTACAAGCGAGCACAATCAAGCCAGGAGCCGAAACTTTCAAGTGCTAAAGTCATATTACAAGCAAGCACAATCCAGCCAGGAGCATCCCGGCAGGCATCCCGACATGGGTTTTGTTTGATCTGCAGAACGATAGGGGACCCACAAAGAACGGTAACCCCAAGATCAATGTCCCTTCGCCAAGCCAGTAATTTTGACCGTGGCTTGTATGAAGCACTTTTGCCCGGCATGGTGATGGTGTCAGGCCTTCCAATGAACTCTACCACCTGGTACAGTAGTCTGCGGACGGCAGGGCAACTCCAAGCAGGAATCGACTGGTTCGAAGAGAACCGTCTCAAGAAGTCTGGTGGTCAAGCCCCGTCCTTGCCAGAAGACCCGTCCGAGAGTCTGGACTTGTAGTTTTGCTTGGGCATTGGCTCCTTAAAGGGTTTTGGACGTCTCTTAGCCCCTTGAAGGTTTCCTCTTTCCAAAACGACACAGAGCACTTCTGCTCCTCTAAAGATGGTCTCGCTCCAGTGCTTCTGCTTTGCAACAACACGTAGGCACAGCTCTGCCAAGCCCCAAGCATAGCGCTGCCCAAACCCCAAGCGTAGAGTGCTTGGTGACGAAGGAAAGATCTGAGCAATCAGTTCGTTGGGGTGACGCTCAACCGAGGCTTCCTAGGGGCAACGTTTAGCAGCACACAGGGTCTCTCGGGAAGACACCATCTGCCGACAAGATTCTGATGCCACTGCATGTGTCATGAAAGCGATCCACTGCACATGTCGGTTGAGGCTGGAACCAGGCAACTTGCGATATTGGAACCAATGCTAGCTGGGCGGTTGAAGCACTGGTTCCTCAACGCACCGCAGTAGGATGAGTTCAAGCCTCCCAAGGCTTAAGGCCGTAAGATTCACACAAAGCGCTGTCAGCTGTGTAGCTGGTGAAGTTCCCTATCCTCGAACTTGGTTTCGGTGTCGAACTTTATTACTGCTGTCGTATGCCGCATTCGGTGATGAAACTTGAGACCGGGTCGAATAGGAAGGCCCTTCTGTTTCAAATCAAAAAGCACGGCGTAGTGTGCGCACAGCCCAGTCACAGGGGTGAATGCAAGCGCGTGCTCTCGCTGTATACTCGCATCAGCTGAGAGTGATGTGCGACCAGCTTTTGGACGAGTTTCCGACTGCAGTGTTGAGTTCGGATCCGGAACACGTTTGGGCGGCCAAGGTTACGGGGCCTTGTGCACAGGTTAGATGTTTAGATCAGTTTAGTACCGAGTGTGGGTGAAAGATAGTGTCAGGCAAATCAAGATGGAGAGGGTATTCGTTCCGTCGGACTAAATGCTTCAGGCATGAGCCATGAGTCGTGTGCTGTGTGTTCCTTCTTGCTCATAGGTCCTCACCGGGACGAAGGCCGTCGTGGAGAAGGCCATGGCTGTGGGTCCGCAAGCAGGTGCGGCGAACATCACAGCTCGTTCTTGTTTGATCCAGTGACATCTGTAAGGATTGCGGTCGGTGGCGGGCCCAGGGTTTGGTTTGGTTTCGCTTCATTTCAAGGCACGAGTGCTGTGACCATTTGAAAGCGTTGCAAGGAGGAGGAGACTGCGGCGGCCTTTGTGGGACGGTTGGTTGCGCTTGAGGCTGTCATAGATGTGCAGTCGCGATGAGGCGGTTCACCCTCGTCGCATCCGAACCTTCAAGGTACGGGTGTCGGAGTTGAGTGGCACACCTCGCAGAGGGTAAGTCCGGATCTGGCATGTGTGTGGCACCCCTGTTGCAGGTCTTAGACAATCCCTTCGCCAAGACCAACGGGCAGGAGACCTGGGGATCTGGTGTCAAGCTGCCTGTTGCAGCTGTACTAGTTTAGAAGCGAGATCAATGGGCGTGTCTGACTGTCGCCGAGGTATAACACGCCCCAAGGCTTGCTGAAGGAAATCGTCCGATCCACAAGGTGCAAGATGTGCAAGCAGCCTTTGCCATCTGTGGACTCTGGATCCGATTCAGAGCAACCTCGCCAGGAAGTCTGACGACGAGGATCGTGTCCTTTCCTGATCCGCTTGCTGCGAGTTTTGAATCTCTTTGCCTCCTCGCAGGATGGAGATGAGGCCGCTGATGCTCGCTTGAGACGCTAAGACTTTTGCAGGGGTCGAAAATAGGCGTCCTGACACCAGTAGCCTCAAAAGCGTGGCATGATCGTAGTCGTAGGCTGTCGTTGGGCTGATGGTTGCTCCTCCCTGGCAGGTTCGACGAGAGGACTGAGCTGGGCCTCCGCCCGTGTCGAACAACAGGTGGTGCAAGAAGCGCCGCCTCTGCTAATGGACGGGTGAGAGGGCCCCTTTCGAGCAGCGACCGCCATGCACTTCTGCCCTTCGCGCTGGGACGGGAAGGTGTCGGTGTGGACGGTGCCTCCTTTTTCAAGCCTGTAAGTGTAAGAGTCTCATCCGCGCAGACGTTTGTGGTGGAAGCTGGCTTGTCCCTCGGATAATGCATCCTTGCGAGCCGGGCAACGAAATCTGTTGCAGGGACGCAAGCGCGAGTGCCAAAAAGGCTCTTCTGCGACGCACTCGGATGCCAGATGCAGTGGGAAGGTATCCGACCCCCGAAAAACCCCTGGAAGTGAAGCCGGCATGCTAGGAACAGCAAGTCCGAGTAAGACCCAGAGCACTTCTTATGGTCATAGTTATTTTAATGGTGACTGTGATGATGGTGGTCATAATTTCTTATGGTCATGGACACGTTCATGGTCTGGGTCGTGTCATGCTCATGTTCATGGTCATTGTAACGGTGATGGCCTTTTCTGTGATGTATTTTGGTGCTGTTCAACACCTTCTTTGACATTTACATCATTTACATCAGATGTTGTATATCGGATGTTGTGTTCTTGGTTGCTATGTGTGCTGTTGTTGATTTTGGTAGTGTGTTTGCTATACCGTTGGTATAGGCATTGTGATTCATTTCTTTGTATTCCATTTTGCTGAGCAGCCAGAAAGAATTCTCGACATTTGATGTTGTATATTGGCTTTTGTGTTTGTGTTTGCTTGCGCCTGTTCGCCGAACCATGTATTGTGTTTTGCTATACATTTGACGGAGCATTTGTATATGCAAATCCCCTAGAGTTTGATGGTTTCGTCTTTGTCTGGTTCTCAATCGGGGCCCTAGTTTGTCCATGCTTTGTCTCCCAGTGGTTCTTATAGGGTTTGCAAATTGGTCTCAGTTGTTCCGTTTTAGTGCTTCTGAAGTTCCGGTCAGGCCCCCTTCACTCGGGTCAGGAGCTTGCACGTGGGAACGTTCCAAAGTGTTACGGAGTATTTTGTCGGATGTTCGGGGTTAGGGAACTTCGTTGGATAAGTCGCTCCGGCCTGGGAAGCCTGTGCCGGGCTGAAGAGCCGGATAAGGACCCAACCCGTCACACATTTGACCTTGACATGAACCGGGAACAGATAAGGGCGAAACTAGGATCCAAATCCCGGCCCGGATGAGGGCCAAATCCGGGACCCAAATAAGTGCACTTTTGTTGCCTAAGCCGGACCGGATAAGAGAGACCCAGGCAAAGGGCCAAATGTGCCGAGATTCCTTTGGGATTTGGTGGCAAGGATTTGTGCTGAAGGCCACATCTGGCCCGGATTTGGCTTTTACCCTGGACGGATCGGGCCTGGATTTGGCTTTTATCGCGGCGGATATCCTCGAGGGTGTAGGCACAGCTCTTGACGTGTTTAATCTGTGCTTAATTAGCATTTCTTAGTGATTGGCAGTACATTGTGAGCTAGGGAGGATGCACGTTGACGATGACGATGATGACAATATTTGCCCTTGCTGTGCCTAAACCCGAACATGCCCATAGTCGGCCCAGGTAAGAACCAAACGAAGGCCCAAATCAGGCTCAACTCTGGCCCAACTGAAGGCCCAAGTACGGCACAAGTAAGGCCTCAAATGAAGGCCCAGCTAAAGCCCAAATATCGCCCAAGTCAACGTCTGAAGTCGCAGGCATTTGCCACGACAGGGGCATGGGTCCCTGCAACAAGCAGTGTGCAGTCCCGCAGCTTTTTTGGCTTTGATGCCAGCGCTGGTCACATGCAATCCGAAACATAAGCACCTGGATGTTTCCCCAGGACGTAAAGCCGAGCTACACCAAGAAACCCTGCGACAAGCAAGCCTTGACGTCATGTCCGAAGATCAGGCAGCCTGATCCTCCCAATCCGAGCATCCCAACACCCGACCCCTTGCAAGGGGGGATTGCAAGACAGACTTGCTACTAGTAGCCCTTGTGCCCGAACCCTGCCCACCTTCGCCAAGTCCGCCAATCAGGCGTGTAGCAAGAAGATCAAAAGGAAACAGCTCGTGCCGAACATCGCAATCCTAGTGCAATCATTGCAACCCGTGGGCTTGGATCGCTGCGTTTCGGCGCAGGGCCATGCCAAGGCAGGGCCCTGCCAAGAAAGTGTTGCTTCCGTTGGTGGGGTTGTTGTGTGGCTTTTGCCTTGTGCTGCTGTTGTTGTTGCTGCTGCACATGCTGCAGCCATTGTACTTGCTGTCGCTGCTCCTATTCCTCCTATGCTTCCTTTCACTTATCCGATTCTCCTTACGATGGAATTGCCGTCTTGCGGTAGCAGATCTCTCTAGTTCTGGATGCAGCGGTTACGGGCCTCTGTAGTCGCGACATGCAATGTATGAGAAGGTTTGTTGTTAGAGATCTTCGTAGGCGCTGTGTTGGTCTGTCTTTTCTTCTAAGTCGACCTACGCCGTCCGTCGTCGCCGTAGCTGCTACAAGCAAGTCGGCGGTGCCACCGCGAAAACTGCAGTAGGCAGTGTCGTTGTGATGATGGTGTCGCATTTCGCCGTCCCCATGTTTGTCGTGCAATTGACGCGTCCCAGGCCACGGGAGAAGCTCGGTTGGTCGGGTCCTCGGGGCCACAGCCTCGCGGCTCTGTTGTTGAAGAGGGTTGAAGCCGCCGGATCCTTCATGCGCCTCTCGTTCGTGCATCATCCCGGATTCCCCTAGCCAGGTGGTCTTGGCTGCAGGGGCTGCGGACGAGGTACAGCAAGGTCTGCGGAACTTGAATAGGTTCCGGGGGTACTGGACCTTGCGATGTGCTTCTCGGTTGGAAGCCCGCGCTTCCGATCCATGCGTAAAGGGCTCGCATTGGCGCAAATCCGTGGAATCATGCCAGCGCACAGGTGCCCAGCACCGTGACGGTGGACCAATATGTCCAGACAGGCGTTGTCACAGAGCGACCCAGGCCGTCTGCTGGAGTTTCATCTTTAAGATCACCGTAGAGTTGCTTTACAGGTCCAGCCGTGAGTAGCATCGTGTGATTATGGTGATGCTGGTGTGCTGGTTGTGGTAGTCGGAAGGTTAACGGCGGTGGACGTGGAGTGCACTCAACATCGACAGCTCAACATCGTTCGATGTTTCGAACGTCGTGCTCACAACCAGGTTAGTCAAATGATGGGGAGACGGGTCAAGAGACGCAGGGCAAGTCGACATAGCCAATGTATTCAAATGCTGGAGACCCGAGTGAATGTTTCTAAACGCATCTAACTTATATCCTATAAAACAATATACAACATATGTGACCGTTGAGGTGGTCTCCGTCTCGGGTGCTTCGACGGCCCCCGACTTCCTTACAAGGAGCCAGTGCCTTACACAATTCGACGTGGACGATGTGGACAACTCGGAGGGTAGGATTTCGGTTCAAGAGAAAACCTTGCTGTGAAATCTGTGAACCATCTGCCAGATCCCTGCTCCAGCTTCTTGTAGCACAAACAGAAGGTGGCCATCCATCCTGCTAGGTTCTGCGCTGTTCTATGTTTTTCTTTCTCAACGCTCTGATGTTCTACTACACCATCACCCACCTTTCTTGTAATGCCCAAGCAAGGATTCTGAGAGCAATGTGGACTTCAGATCCCCCGCCGCTGGGCAGTTTTCAGGGCTTCGGCTTTAGGTATTTGACACGGACCGTCTACACTTCGGGGACAATGCTTTGGCCGTTCCTGAGGAATACCGGGCCCGAGTGACCGCAGCCAAGATGATGGGCACCCTGAAAGCGAAGGCCTTGATCCCCACATCCTTTGCGGGGATCAAAGCCGTTGCCTAGCCACGAACCAAACTTCTACTTCCCTAAACTGGCCCAGGAGCCCTCCCAAGTGCACCTGGACCAGTCGCTCTACGGCTCGGCCTTCGTCTTGCAAAGAGCCCAGGGAACAGGGAAAAAGGGCTCCATGTGCTCACTGGCACGTGACCGAGGCCACAGCTCGCGAGATCCGCGTGCTGGCCGAAAGAGCTGACGGTGCCCTTGCTGAGTGCTGTGGATGAGCTTCGGTGTTATCAGGTTCTCACAAACAACCGAGTTCAGTTCTCACAGACATCCAGCTCCCTGTTCCAGGTGCTCGTGATCAAGTCCTATTTCTTGCTGTCTGGCACCCGGCACATTGCGTCAACTGGGCTTTGCCAGTGCTCTTGCAGCGCAGGCTTCTCAACTACGTGGCGCAGTTTGCCATTTTGTACATGATCGCAAAGGTGCGGCGGCGACGAATGCCACGAGAAATATCGAAAAGCTGCTCCTTTTCTGGGGCTTCTCGCGATGCATGCTCCGTGAGGAAGAGATGATCTGGGATCTCTTCTCCGGCCAAATGTTCTTGTGCGCTTTGCCTGAGTTTTTTCTAGACGTGGGACCACGCGGCACAGGTTCTCGGTTTGAACGGGTAATGTACCGGGTGGCAAGCACGGCCTCCAGCCTTCAGAGCTGTGATCGTGAGGTGACTTTGGTACAGATTCTCCTTGTGGTTAGCTCAGATCAGGAGAAGTCTTGGCAGCGTGGAGATTTTTTGTTTCGTATCGCCCAGCTTGCCCGGACGGGCCCAACTGCATTGGCCCCGGCGGTACCGTCTTCACCTCGATGAGGCCCGCCCGCGTGCAGTGGTGAGAGGGGGGACTGGCGATTACACTGCAACCAGGTACTACAGCTGGAACCAGTGGATCTCCCGAACCTTTGCGAGAGACTCCATGAGGGTGCGCTGCTTTTCCTTGGAGCGCAAATGGCTTGCACTCGTCCTCAGAAGCAAGCGCTACTGGCACAGGCAGTTTTCCCTGAGAAGGCTGCTGACATCGGAAAGTGGCTTGGTTTTCAATGTAAGATTTCACGTTCTAACAGAAGCACCTCTCTTTGTGGTGTTGCATGCTCCATGCTGAGTTAGGTATGTGGATCCCGGGGAGTACGGCGTGGAAAGTAAAAATTGCGACTTGGCAGCTGCAGCGACGAATTCAAGCCCTGAAGCCCATGGAACCGGAGACGGATGCAGTGACTTTCATGTTTTGAAGCACCGTACCCATCAAGCTTCTGAGCAAGGCCGCATACTCTGCTGCATGCTCTTTATTGTCAGTGTGCTGGATGACGTGATGCTTGTCTGCAGGCAGTCTGCGGGGTCAAGATGCTTCAGGATGTGTTGATTCTGCCGATTTTCTGGCTCCCAGCATCCAAGGATCGGTACATTCAACATGGCCAGAGTTCTGGTAGACGTGCCCACGCGGGTGGTGTCCTTCTATCGTTGCGTCAGTGTCAACCCAGTCTTGAGCTGAAAGTCAGTTCCGCCGGATTGTGCCTCTTTGACGCAAGGCGGACCTCTGGATAGACTACGAGCCTCCCGGTGAGAGCTGGGCCAGCAAGGAGCACCAGAGAACACTTCCCAACCACAGTGAAACTCAGGGAAATATCCGGGCTTTCACGGCTGAAGGGAAGGATTTGGGACCAGAGTTATTCAGGGTGTATGGGCTCGAACGGACGCGAGCGGTTGAGCTACATAATTTGGGTGGCAGCAGGGGCCCCACTGACAACGTCGACCGTCTTCCTCTGAAGGACCATGCCAAGACCATTGCTGGCAAGACTGAAATCGACTTTGTGAAGCTGAAGATCGCAGGCACGCCGCACGACACCCTCCTAACAGGAGGCTTTGAAGAAAGTCAACAGGCATCTTCTCCTGCGCTTGAAGGAATGCCCTTGTTCTGGAAGATCGTGAACGTCGTCATCATCCTGCCAAGCGCCGAGAGTCCCGAAGAACGACCGAAAAGAACGACTGGAGCGAAATTCCATTTTTCTCCCAGGCTGCCGAAGATGATTCTCTGGAAGGTCACCGCGCAAGCGGGGATCTGTTTCCTAATGGAGACCCAAGGCCAGGGCCAGGGCGGCGCTTCTTTGCCTTCAGCTTCAAGCTTTCACACGAGCTTGGGGTCCGCTTTTGGGCAGGCATCGAGGATGTGGTGGTCAACGCTGTGGGCCTTTCTTTCATCCTCCAAATCGATGAGCTCCTGTGCTTGGAGCACCTTGGTGAAAGTTGGCCAAGACGCCATGTCTTGGACTGGACTGCTATATAACATCTTCTAGCGGCTCTAGTGCAACTACCCGGGGTTTACGTTGCCATCTGCTTCCTGGTTCCGCGGGCGAGTCTCGAGGCTTATGCCCTGGTCGGCGTGGGGAGCTAAGCCAAGAAGCTCCAAGAGTGGGACAGCGCTTGAACCACACCTTACTCATGGAGCTCAGGGTCCAGATCCTCCACAAGCTCGAGGTCCACCTTCTCGGGGAGATCCAGGAAATTGAAACCCTGGACCGGACCTTGTAGGAGTTTACTAGAACCCACGTCTCAAAGCAAACCATGTGGCAACCATAGTATGCAACGGCAGTTTCAGATTCGGCAGGATCATCTGTCGGACGAGGAGCTCTTTGCAAAGGCGCTTCTTTTTGCGTAGAGGGGAACAGGAAAACAAAGGTTTGGGGCTCGGTGCTGATTCTCCCTTCCTGCCAGAACCAAGAGCAAATCGACAACTCCTGGAGTGTCAACGACATCTACGAGATGATCCCTGTCAAGATGGTGGTGGCCATTGCCATTGCGCCGCTTGCCTCGATGAAAGAAAGCTTATAGATCCTCAGACAAAGGGAGCCGTGTAACCGAGCCAGGTCGACTTTCATCTGGCACTACTATGCCTTCCACTGCGTTCGCAACGAGGCCGGTGTCTTCGTCTTCCTTTGAGTCCCGACCCGAGCCGGACTGCAAACGATTTGTCTTGTGACGTCTTGAGGCTGGTGGCTCTGTCTCGCATCCCATGGCTCTGCCGAAGGGCACGGACTTGCCGCTGCTGAGCGCCTACCTGCTGCCGCTTTGCAGCACGAGTATTTGCGTCGCAACATGACTTTGAGTCTTCACCTCATTCACCTGAGTGCTGCCAGGGAGTTTGTGGGTTTCGAGCACGAGGCCACATGAGAGACTGGAAGGGGGTGCCAGGCATGGTGAAGCCTTAAAGCCTTGTGATCCACGGGCAGGATTCTGAGTTCTGGACGATGCCCTCCGTCCCTGGTCACGCTATATGACAAGCTGCCCTGATAGCGTCTTCACCCGGTGAAGGCCTATGGCTCGCCAGTTGAAGAACAAGCTTCCGCTTCGGGAGCCTGATATTGAACCTTCGTCGAACTGCCGGCATCAGATGCAAGCTTGTCACGAGAGAGCTCGATCCAAGAATAGTGGCTTGTGTGTGGGTTACAGCAGCGTGCGACTTGCGTTTGGGGACGGCGCTTTCGGTCTCGCTCGTGAAGCCGAAACTGGCTTCAACGTCTCACCTGCGGTACGGACCTGCCTGCCGGGTGCTGGTACCACAAGTGCGAGTTGCATGTCGTGGAAGTGGGTTGACTGGTCCAGCTTAAATGCAAGTCAAGAGCTTCGAGCAAGAGGAGGTTGGTTGCTTTCGTCTCCAGCGTGTGCCTCTGACTACGGGGGGATTTTTCCAGAGACTGGCTCTCCTGCCGGAGGCGGTGAGGGCCAAAAAATCGAAACAATGGACGAGCAAATGGCTTACGCCATGGCGGAGTTCGGAGACTACGGCGAGTGCTTCGTCGCAGAGGAGCCAGAGGCACTCCCACTCCGTGCCATGCCTGTGCCACACGCACGCGTGAGTTGCTTGTCGTGGGAGTGAAGGTCAGGACGATCTCCATGGAGGAGGTGGCGAAGCACAGCTCGCCGGAAGACTGCTGGGTCGTGCTCTATGGACACTTCGGTCGCAGGGAGTTGATAGACACCTGTAGTTACACACATAGCAACCAAATAGAGACCTGAGGACGGGTCTATGACCTGACGAAGTTTGCACTGGGGCACGTGGCTTGGCTGATGCTTGAACACACGTTTCAGTATCACGATAAGGGCCTTTGTTCGAACTGCGGTGTGGGGTGTTGGGGTGGTCTTCTTGACGTTCGGACGTTGTCTCGTGACTCCAAGGTGGGGGGCAGCAAGCTGATCACCGACCTGGCCGGGAAGGATGGCACCGACGTCTTCGAAGCCTCTCACGGCGAAAACGTGCTGAACAGCATCCGCGGCGAGTGCTGCGTTGGCGAGGTGGCAACCGACGTCACAGTCAGCAAATGCAGAACTTACGATGAAGAGCATGGGAACGTGTAACAGTGATGTGTGTCACGCCTGTGCAGTTCAATCGGAACGGGACTGACGGGGAGCGGTTTCGCTTTGCCTTGTGCAGGTGGATGCAAGCACCGTCTTGGAAGAGCATCGCGTGACGGCGACGCTGCGTGCGCGTGCCTAGGCCTTGAGCTTTCCTGAGTCGAGATCACGGGAGCACTGAAAATCCAATCGACTGAAAAGCGTAGGCTCTGTAGACTGCAACCGATCCACTTTTAGCGGGAAGGGTGGTTGTTCGAGAGTTTTGGCCCCGTGGTCGTGCTCCTGCGACTCGATACCGATAATGTCCCACCCGCGCAGGGCATGAGCGGGCAGCTGTGCATAGAACCCATAATATGAGACCCATAAGCGCCCATGAAGACTGTAGGTGGCAAGCGGGGCATCCGCGGGGAGTGTCAACTTTGACCTATCGTCATTGCTGCTGTGGTCCGCTTGTATCGTGCTGGTACTCATCTTGCTGGCGTTTCGCTTTAAGTTTCCCAAAGCGGCCCAGCATCGGGATGAACACCGCATCTAGATGTGGTCAAAGGCCTTCTGTTCGGGAGTCTGGCGCCCGTGCAATCGAAACATCTCCAGCAACACAGCCAGCATTAGACTGTTATCAACAGAGCCTTCGTGTGCCTGCTGCCTGGACAGACTCCTGGAAGGCTCATGTTTCTTCTGCATTGCGTTCGTCCCATTGCATTGACCACCGACCATGTACAGCTTCAGAGTCACATTCATACCACTTCGCTGCGGTTTCTGGCACCGCCCCAATCCCGAAAAGGTATCCGTTCCCGTGTGACTTGCTCAGGGCGGTGAGATCTAATCTGCTGCAAGCCACATGCCGGTGTTCATCTGCTGCTCAGCTTGCGACACCATGCGGCACCTGCATCTGCAGTCACCGGCTAACGAGTGGGGGGGCAGCTGCTCCCTGACTACGACTCCCAACCCGGCCCCGAAGCTTAGGTGTCCCACCTAAACCCACCCGGCTCTGGCATCAGCAGCACTAGCAATCACTAGCACAAGCCTTCTGGCGCCACATGGCGAGCACTGAGCGAGCTGTGAGGCTGGGCATGGCAGGGCTCTTGAGTGATAGCTGTTCCCTGCTGGGTTCGAGCGATGGAAACATGCGGCAGGATGAAAGACAAAGAGTTTGACTGCATATGGTGTCCCCAAGTGCTGTGGTTTTGGCGTACAGCATCTCGTTCCTAATTATCCTAATTGCGTGAATATAAATACCAATACACTATACATGCTCTACATGACATATGCTCCCGTACTTCCTGCTATAATTCTGTCCGTGCACGCTGCACATAACCGTGCGGAGTGCGAGTGCCTCCCATGCAGGTAGCCACCTCGGGGAGACAGGCGTGATGACGCGCCCGGGACCCCACCAGGGCCGGGGATTTTCCTGATCTGGACGCCCGGAGACTTCCAAGGCCGTGCCGCGCCCGACAGCGACGGCACCAAGGCAAGAACCCAGAAGCCCAAGCGAGAAAAATGCAAGGAGGGCGCTTGTTTTTCACCCGCCCCCCTCCCTGAGAGGCCACAGCGCGGACAGGCCTGGGAAAACAGATCTCTCGGTCCGAGTGTTTCACTTTTGGTCAGAGGTCCAAAGCTGGCTTTCCGCTTGGTGGACCGCGGCAAGGCCTGCCCAAGTGACAATCAAACCTCGAAGCCTTTTGTCGGAAGTTATTCTGTCGCCGGCAAACGAGATGTGCAGCGAGTTGTTACAGCAGTGAGAGCCAGGCTAAGCAGCCAGACGTATATGCTGCGCACATTGCCTCCGAGCATTGAGCTAGTGAACCTAGTCAACATCGTGTTCTGCAAATTCCCTTGCTAGCTTAAGGCGTGAGGTTACTGGACTGGCATTCATGCATCGAGCTCCTCCAGCTGAAGCCAACGCCGATGCTCTTATTGTATCGGTGCTCGCTGGTCCCTTACACCAAGTGCGCAGGCAGACTCGATGTTGACGATACCGGCTGTTGCAAGTTGCTGCTGCCTAGTGACCTAGTGATGAAGTTGGTGGTACTTGTGCGCCGTCGTTCGTTTCATGTCACGATCCTTGCTGAGTTCGGTTGTAGAGGATTGCTCCATAATCTCGACAGAACGGTTAGAAGAGTCAGAAGAGGAACCGACAACCTGAACTCCAAGTTGAAGCCTAAAACCTACTGACACATCCAAACCCATTCCAGTCCGTTGTTGGCTTCACATCAAGCCGCAACTCTTACCCGTGCCAGGCCGCAGAGTCCACAGCAGGCGGGGTCTAGGGCTTATGGCTCTATGGGGGCCATACTGGCTTTCTTTCCCAGAATAGTTTCGTCCGTGGTAAGACTTGCTGGTTCCGAGATGTCGAGTCTTCTGGGGGGAATTTGCGAAGTTGGGCAGCTAGGGGACTCGATTGGATCCTGCCTTCACTGTCTCGGCCGCACGAGGTGACGACGCAACTTGGCAACCACTGAAGTCGTTTTTGAGTTATTTCTCGTGGGTGGGGCAGGAAGGATAATTGTACAGGAAAGCAGGCATTCAGAAGAGGGATTGCATTTTGCGATTCTCATTTCTGCCCGCTTGGGAACCTCCCTGCCACGAGGGTTGAGCGGACGCCAGCCCAGCCTGTTGGCGCTCTCACTTTGCGGGGTATGCTAGGTCCTAGGTGCGACGATGCCCCAAAGATGACAAGTGTTTCGGGTCTGAAGCGAAGGATCCCTGGCCAAAGCCGGCCAGGCCTGAAGCACCCCCTCACCCAAAAGCCCTCTCACGCATCCAAGGCACTCCCGTGCCTTGCTCGCAGTTAAGCCTTCGTGTGAAGAGTTAGTTCTGTGCCAAACGGTGCAGCTGCCCCATGCTGCACGCATTGCACCGCCTGCGATGGCAGGGTGCGGTCTCCGACGGATGTCTTGGGTGCCAAGGCCGGGCGCGCCGGCGAGGAAACGGCGGAGCCTCAAGGCCACGGCGACGACGCCAAAACCTGAAACTGTGACTGTGAAGTGCCAGGACGACGAGCAGCTGCGGAACCGACGAAGCTTCACCGTGGAGGCTCGGAAGGCACAGCCCCTCGCAGCCACAGCATGATCCGGACTGAACTGTCCAGGAGCTGGCAGCTCTGGCTGCGCTGGCAGGTACGGGACTACAGGCGGCATGGTTGCCGGTTTGAAAAACATGGTCTTCATGGGCTCACAAGCCCTTTGCTTATGGTGACTTTGTTCCTGTTTCGGAACATCTTGCCACCACAGCACGAAGCCCTTGGCAGGCCACGAAAGCGGCAGCCGCTGATGGCCTGGGCATTGCTGCAGCATTGCGCGGCAACCCAGTGCAGCGTCTACTGTACTCGCGTAAGCCTTTTCTGAGAGGCTGCCTTTTGTACCGCGGCGCGCGCGATGCTGGGTTCTGGGGTCACGTGTTGTAGCTCGCTCGTCCGACTCCTGGCGGTGTGGTAGCGAAAACAGGTGTGGGCAGAGGATTTCTGGGGTTTTGAGGATGCCAGGCTCTTTCGTCAAGAGCCTGCAAAGAACTGGGAGTCATGTTCCAGGACCGATCATATTCCTTCTCGTACGGGTCGAAACGCGCAATGAAGGGGGAAAGGTGGCTTTCATGCGAAGGATGCTGAGAAAGAGACGGGTCTCATGCACTCTTGCGTCGCAGGGCCTCGGCTCTGACCCCTTCGCGGAAGCTGGGCCTGGCAGAGAAGGCGGCGCTTACAAGATAAAATTACGAAAAATAAGAACAATAACAACACTAGTTATAATATTAACGACAACATTGATCGGCTTCGGCTTCTTCGGATGGGGGCTCAGGGTGTAAGCTTCGGCCGCTGAGCCCAGTTCTGCATGGCCCATGCCGAGGGAACATGCCAGTGCCAGGCTGGATAGCTGCTACAGCGAGTGATGGGTCAATCGCATGATGTCAGAAGTCGACTGCTGAAATAGCTATGAGCATGGCAATCCCATCCGTCCTGTAGAATCTGGTGCGCAAGGCTTCATTTCTATACATGTTGTGCACAAGGCGATGTGGTAAAGATGGCTCGAGACCTGTATGGAAGTTAAGCCTAACTTCGCACCAGTGATCGGCATGCGGAGGTACTGCTCAAGGCAATGCTGGAGCCAGCAGAAGCTGAGGAGAACTTCAGTCCAGGCGCACCAGGGCTCCATCGGCAGCTGCAAGACGGCCAAGAGCAGTACAGCCAGTGCAAATCATGATCGTGCAGCTGCGACTGCCAGTCCTGCAGGATGATGATCATCATGATGATGGCCCTAACATCTGTCTGTTAGATGTGTTCTGTTTCAATCACCCGATTCTATGATGACGCAGCAAGGCAGAACGTAGTCATAGGCAGAAGTCAACTTGTGGTGTTCTTCTGGTTGGCTCATGTTGGCTCTTCGGACTTTAATTTTTTGGTTCCTATATGAACTATTAACTATTATAAGGAGACTATAAGTCTAACTTTTTGGAGGGGTTCGGAAGTCAGCGAAGTCAAAACTGTGCCAAGAATCAGAAGACACACGTGCAGTGCGCACAGTGGTCGAAGGGTTCGTTGCACGTGTGTTGATTAAAGCTTACGAGCCCATCGAGGTTGTGGAGTAGACTTCAGCCATGGACGAGCCTGCCGTCGAGTCTGCCACCCCCAGCGACCCCACCACGGTGTCTGTCGAGATGGACAAGCTGCGTTTTTTCCTGGATTCAGAGTTTGCCCATCAGCGCGAGATGCGAGAGAGGCAGGATGGCCTGCTTGCTGAGATCTACGACAAGGTCTGTCAGATCCAGATCAAGCCGCTGCATCTGCGTCCTGAGCCGCGAACCAGCGTACCAAGTTTCGACGAGGAGCGGAGTATCGCATCGCTGTACTCGCCAGGAAGCCTGGAGGGCCCACGGGCCGGCGGGCGGGGCCGTGCGAGCACCGAAGGCTCGGTGTCATCTCCGATGGACGACTCGGGCAAAGACCACTCGGACGGTAACGGCTTGCAGCCTGATGATCGTCAGCTTGCAGAGAAACGAAAGGTGCGAGGCAGCTATCGGCACTCTTTCGTACGCAAAGCTCAGCTGAAGCACGAGGAAACAGCCGCTGCAGCTTCGCTTCACCTGGCGAGCCTCAAGGCGTACAGCCTAAATGCAGCACCCGAGACCGGCGCACTACGTGCCCTCGGGCAAGCAGTTGTCACATCGAGCGTTTTCACAGGAACGATCACGTTCTTGATCTTCCTGAATGTGGTGCTGCTTGGTGTTGAAGTTGATATGTCTGCAAACCTGGGGCAGGACCAGGTGCCTTTGTGGTTTGGAACAGTGAATGCCATTATCGTCCTGATTTTTGTTCTGGAGGTCTTTCTGAAGTGTCTGGCATATGGGTTGCACGAATTCTGGTGCGGTGCTGATTCCAAATGGAACATTTTTGATAGCTGTATCATCGCAGTCTCGGTCGTGGACACGAATGTAGTCCTCAACTCTTGAACAACGCCCAACAGTCTACGCCGTTGACCCTGCAGCTGTCAAAGGAAGGGCTCAGTGCTCCGTGCTGAGGATATTTGGGCCCAAATGATGGCCCATTCCATGGCGACTTCGACACATTTGCTCCTCGGAGGAGAAGCTGAAGCAATCTGAAGTTGCTGTCCTGAGGTGCAATTAAGGCTGTTATGTCTTTACTGTGGTGGCTTCTTGGCAGTCTTGCTAGACGAAGTTCCGTGTTTTGTTTCCCCCAAAGCCGAACACCCCTCTCGGCCAGTAAGAAGTGTAGTGCCGTGCCAAGCCCGCCAGCATGTGAGATATCGAGGCGCCTGATGCGCTCGCTGCGGTTGGCACGTGCACTTCGCGGTGTCCGTGTCGTTCGGCTCTTCCGACGCTTGGGCCGCCACGCTAGAGCTTTCGGCCGGCTGTAAATGCACCTAGCATTTCAGGCCTCATGGTTTCGGGTTCTGGCCTGCCGCAGTCATTGCCAGGGGGACTCTGTGTTCGCAGCCGGTGTCTGCTCAACACCTTCCCGCAGTCCCAACCTTGGGCTCTTCTATCACCCTGAGTCTTGAGGATTCTTTCCGAAGCCCTCGTTTTTGTGAGTATGCCCACATCACACGTGCGCCGGCCGTGGTTCTCTGCTCAGGATATGTGAGTGCCTTGCGAACCCTGGTGCTCTGCATCGTCAGCACCATGGCCTCTCTTGTTTGGACTCTGGTGCTGCTGGTCCTCATCTTCTACACCTTCGGGGTGATCCTCACCCAGGCCAGGCCGGAGCGAGAACGAAGTGCATGCGGAGCAGAGAGAGATGTGTGTATCAAACATGGTATATCCCTCAGCTGGTTACGGACCATTGCCGGGACGCCACTGTCCTCAACAGCGGAGATCTCAACGCCGTGCCCAGTTGTGATGCAAGCTTGGCGCGCTACTGGCAAAGTGCCGCTTGTCTGGTAAAGCGTTGAGGGCTTCTGCCTATGCTTGGGAATTCGTGGCACCCGCAGAGGTGCCCCACAGCATGCTCACCCTCTTCATGTCCATCTCTGGTGGTGTAAGCTGGGAGGACGCAGCTCCACTGTCTTCGCCACTGTCTGTCCATGGGCCAGTCAGCTGAAAGGACGCGCTGAGGCCCCTCGAGGCCGTCTCGCCGCTGGCCGCGGGGCTGATGGTCTGCTACATAGTGCTCACCGTCAGGCCCGTACTGTTGCAGGATGTCGCATTGTAGGCTTGCTCCGCTCTTGAAGCGACGCTCAGTGCAGTGGGGCGCTGTCCCTAGGTGCTGGCAGTCCTGAACGTGGTCACGGGAGCGGCTTTGCCGAAGCCTCCCTTTGCAGTTCTACTCTTTGCGTTCGTCTCGCAACCGCTGCAAGGACACAACACGAAAGCTTGCTGGAACTTGAGCAGAGCCACTTATTCATATTCATTGCCATTCTCCGCGCGTCAAGGTTTTCTGCAACACCGCGATTGAGAGCGCACATGCTGACAAGGACCGCTTGTAAGACTGGGTTCGGAGCGAAGACAGGCTACACTGTACTCAGTGCAGGACGCAGTCAGTATTCGCGCCCAATTCCAGATATACGTTGTTGCAATTCGACATGTCTATGTTTCTTTCCACAGCGGCTCATGTGGAGGCGAGGTAACATGTTAACATCACAGCTGGCAGCTTGTCCTTGATCTACTGAGCCAAGTCGTGTTGCTCCGCTGTCCAAGACATTAAGAAGACTGTTTCGTTTGCCTCAGCTGCAGGACGTCGCTGCTATCAAGCAGATCCACAAGCAGGCGGCACAAGTGCAGAGCTTGCAGCAGCTGGGCAAGGTCTTGCACACCGCCCTAGGATCCTCACTCGGAGGTTTGTGAGGGCGTGCCTGGACGGAGAACTGCAACGTGGTCTTGCAGGACCGCTGCAAGGCGCACGCCCACCATCCCCGTCCGTGTGGGTGCGTGCAGGAGTTCGAGGAGGCCATGAGCCAGCAGAAGCCGCCTGGCCTTCTCTGCAGATGCACTTGTAGTAGCATAGGCTCCCCCCGATCCTGAGGATGGCGAGCTTCCTGCAGTCCATGGGGATCTCGACGGGGCCAGCGCAAGCGGACATGGCACGAGACTTTGGTGCATCGCATTTATTGCCGGCGGTGCTGCCAAATTGCCCGCAAAGCCGACGTGCTTGCTGGCAAGGACTGCGTTTCGGGCTTCGTGCCGGGCACTTTGCATAAGATGCTTCGGCGACTCAAGGCCCGGCTGGAGGAGGACGGCGTCACCACCGAGATCCAGGCGGCCATCAAGCATACGATCGAGACCATAGAACCCAGCCGCCAGACGGAAGCGGCTGGGCAGCACCAGGTCGAGGCTGTGGCTTGGCCGGGGGAGGAGTGGACGGTGAAGTTCTTGTGCCATCGCTGCGGCACGTTGGCTGATGCTGAGGCCAACATAAAGGGCAAGTGCAGCCGCCTTGGGGTGCGGCGACCTATGCGAGCGGTCGGGGCCATGCGGGACATTGTGAGCGCAGAGGACGGGGCTCGAGCCAATTGGCCCGCTACAACCTCGAGCGCCTCGGCTACCCGATCCGGCCTAAGGACTCCGACACCGAGGCGGCGCAGCTTGCGGCGGGACTACGGCAGGGACCATGACGGGACCGAGCCGTGAACTGTGGGTGGGAACACTTAATGTGCAATCCCTCACGGGCAAAGTGGGGGCGGTGGCGGCGGCTGCAACGGCGGCGGGGGTCAATGTGCTGGCCTTACAAGAGACGATGCTTGCTTCTGACTCCTTTCGTGCCACCTTCCAGGCCTTCAGGGCGGCGGGCTGGGCCTTTCACCGTGGACCCCAAGGCCAGGACTCGCGTGGAGCCGTGGCGGCGGGCGTTGGCTTCATCACTGACGTGCCGGCGCAGCTCGTCGAGATCCCGGAGCAGTTGCAGCATGGAGGGAGGGTGGCAGCAATCACTTGCCCGCCGACAACAACGGCCACTTCTGGTCCTGAACGTCTACTTGCCGGCGGCGGACAAAGTACGTGGAAACACGGTGGCTATGGACGCGGTGCAGTGGGCTCGGGGGACTGGCGAGGACTTCGTCTTGCTGGGCGACTGGAATCGGCGGGAGGATGCTTTCCCGCTCGCCCGGCTTTTGGCCAAGGGGGTGGTCTGGACTGCCTGTGGACGAGCGCCGCCAATGGATGGGCGTGGCGGACCACGACTTGGTCTGTTACAGGCTGCGCGGCTACCCGGGCGAGAACGTCTGGCGCTGGCAACCACAACGGCGGCTACTACCAGAGGCGCGCGTGGACTGGGAGGACGTGTGGCAGGGCTTCTCGGAGGACTTCGTCGAGGCCGTCGTCCAGGGCAATGTGACGCAGGTGTGGCAAACCCTTTCGGCTGCGGCTGAGGAGCTCCTGGCGGATCCCCACGCCAGGACTGCGCGGCCGCGGGCCGTACCGGGCAAACCTGTTGCTCAGGAAAGACACCAGAGGGGCGGTGTCGAGACGTGCAAAGCTTGTGGGAGCGCCGGCTGCGCAGGGTGGCAACACGCGTGGAGGCGGAACTACACGGCCACTTTGGGGGCCAAGCTCAAGCGGGACCTGGCCACCTTTGCCAAGGACTACCCGGACCTGCTGGACATGCGATTACCAGGCGGTGGCCTTCTACCTCCTCACCAAGGCGGGCCAGGAGGCTCAGCGCGTGCGTGCATGCCGGGTGAGACGGTGGAAGGAGGGCATCCAGGACGATGTTGGAGCCATGGCAAAGTGGGTCACGGCAAAGGAGGCGGAGGAAGCTTGCACAACCAAGCAACTTGGGGAATGCCCGAGCAAGGGCGCGGTGGCGAGGCGCCTCACTGACTCCTTGAGTCAACTGTGGAGCGAGGCGGCGAGCGTGGGTGCGGCCAACCTGGAGGGCTTCCTGGGTGCTTTGGGCGGGGACCGGCCTCCACTGCCTGCTGGCTTCACCATCGACGGTCACCGCCTTCTTCGTCGCGCTCGCAAGGCCAGGGCAAAGGCGGGCGGCTTAGACGGTTGGACTGGAACTTTGTTTGCCCAGCTACCCCTTCCCTTCTTCGACCGCTTAGCCGACGTGTGGCGACTGGTGCTCGGCGGCTGCGGGAGAGGGCTGGCGCCAGGTGAGAGTGGTTGCCATCCCGAAACCCGACGGTGGCTCACGGTCACTAGCTTTGACACAGATGGCGTGGCGGGTGGGGTCGTCCGAGCTTCTCTCTCAGCTACTACGAGCCTGGTTTGGAGCCTGGATGCCACCTGAACTTTGCGGTGGCTTGCCTGGCAGGTCGGCGGACACCATCCACCAGGACCTCGGCGTCTTCGTGCAGCAACGGGCCACCTCGCGTTCCTTTGTGGGGTGCAAGGCCCACGTCCGCAAGTGCTTTGACAGGGTGTCTCCAACGGTTGCGCTTCGAGTTCTTCAGTGGTGGGGGGCGCCAACGTGGCTTTTGAAGGTGCTTGCGAGCTTCTACGACCAGCAGGAGCGCTGGGTGGCGGCGGCGGGCTGCTTCGCGCCTGCGCCAGTCCAGGCGACGTGCTCCTTGTTGCAGGGCTGCCCATTTTCGCCATTACTTGTTAATGGCATGATGGCGGCATGGGCCCTTCATGTCAAACGAGCAGTCCCTAGCATCCGCGTGGGGATTTTCCTCGACGACCGCACGCTTTACACCAAAGGCCACGGCTCCGTCGAGAAGCTAGTGGAGGCGGCGCAGGCAGGGCAGGTGGCGGACCAGGCCATGGGCTTTGAGCTCCATCCCGACAAGCTTTCGGCCTTTGGCAGCAACGTGGTGAAGCGCGAGGCTTTAATGGAGCACGCGGACCTCCTCGGCGTGCCCCAGACGGACTTTGTGCTTTTGGGCGTCAACTACAGGCTTGAAGGACACCAGGCTTTTGCAGCCAAGGACGTCGCAGCGGCGTTGCGCACAAGGGGCCGGCGCATCGGCCGCGTTGCGGTCTCTACGACGACAAGGGCGCGGCTGGCCAACCTGCTCATGGTGTCGAAGTTTCGCTTCAGGGCACCGTGGACTCGGTCCAGCAAGGCAAGCCTCCGCGACTGGTCCTGGCAGGTGGAGGCGGCAGTGTGGGGCGGGCCTCTTGCAACTGGCCGGTCGGCTGGACCTTTGTTGGCGTCGACGTGCACCCGGAGTTTGCAGTCGTGGCGGCGGTGCTCAAGAAGGAGTGGCTGCGGCTGGGCGCTGGCGGCGGCACAGGCGTGGCTGGCCCGCAGGTGGCTGCTGCGCTCGCTCAGGTGCGGTGGCGAGTCCGTGGCACCTTGTTTGTGACGCCCGTGGGCTCCTTCGACGCCACAGAGGTGACGGCCAAGGGCTTCCTGGAGAGGCTGAGGGAGGCATGGCGGCGCGTCCTCTGGGAGAAGGACAAAGACTTCCGGCCCGCTTGGTGCTCAGCAAGTTCCTTTGTTGCAGCCCCACAGGCGCTTTGGGCGAGACGGCAAGGCTTTGAAGCTGAGGGTGGCGACCGGGGACCTCGCCAGGCTGCAGAAGCAAAAGGACTGCCCGTGCACGGCTCACCTGACCTTCGAGTGCGCCTGCAGGCCGTGGACAGGCGACCTTCGCACGGAGCAAGAGCGGAGACAGCACACAGCAGTCGTCGACTTCGAGCCCTACGGCTTCGAGGCAGGGGACGACGAGGAGACCCACGTGGGCGAGTTGGCGGCGGCCTTGGCTACACTGGACGACGGCGTGCTGGTGGCAACAGACGGCGGAGCAAAGCAGCTGGGAGAACACTACGGCTGGTGGGCAGCGGCTTGGGCGGTGGTCGTTGACGGCAAGGCGTACTCAGGCCTGGTCAAGGGAGCTGAGAGAATGGCTGCGGCGGGCGAGAGCGGCTTTTCGTGTGCTCTGCCGGGCTGTCACGATGGCCCAAAAGAACGTCCGCGTGCTGGTGGACAACCTGCCTATCGTCCAAGGATGTGCGAGGCGGCGGGACTTCGACAGGGAGGACCGAGAGCTCTGGACTTTCTGGAGCGAGGTGAGGGCAGCGCTGCCCTTCCTGACGGTGGCGTGGATCCCCTCGCACGGTAAGCGGCGGGGGTGGAAGCCGCCAGATGGGTGGCCTTCTGCAGAGCAATGCAGGCAGCTGAACGAGGAGGCAGACGAGGCCGCAACTAAGCAACTGGGCCGGCTGAACTTGTGGTGGCAGCAGCTACGGCTACGGTCCCGTGTGGAGCTGGCCGAGGAGTGGACGTGGCAGGCTGTCAATGCCCAGCTTTCGGCGACGCAAGCTTGGCACGACTGCTTGAAAGAGGTGTTGCAGCAAAGGCGCCTTTTGCGCCGGACCGCCGCCAACTTACTCTGAGCGCCCCGCTTGGTGACCGGCGGGCGGCTACACCGTCGTCAGTGTGCCGTCCATTTCGACTACTACTACTACTACTGGGGATCTCGACGGAAGATGTTTGGGCGCTCTTTATGCCCCTCGCAAGGATGTTCGAGACTCCTTTTCGTGCTGCGAACACCATCGCGATCTCAAGGATCATGGATGCTGATCGAAGTGGTCTCATTGACTTGGAAGAGCACCTCGTCTGGATAGCTCGGTTGAACCAAGTTTGCGTAGAATGGCATGGTCAATGATCATGCCGAGGTTTGTCTCCGGCTGCATGAAGAAGCTTTGATCGCACTAGCTGCAGGATCGCTGTGTCCGCCACTTCCCACGCCTTTAGGTTGTGTGGGCCTGCCAAGAGCTTGCAGTTCGCCATGATGAGCTACGAGAACAAGCTTACGCGGCAGGCTCCCGGCTTGCAGATGGCAGTTTCCATATCGCTCATCGCTCAGAGTTTTTCAGTGCAGGCGATCAAGCAGCTCAACGTGGAAACTGCAGACATTCGGTGCAGTTTGGCCAGGCTGGAAGCGCGGAAGCTCGTCTGGACATCGCCTCGAAGCCTTGTACAGTAGGCTCAGTAGGCTCTTCGGTTGGCTTCTGGGTCGTAGGGCTCCTCTCGGCTCCGGCTAAGGGCTGCGCCCTCATTGCGGGAGCCCGTGGCCCTGAAAGTCGTGACGCAGCTCTGAGAGCGCAACGCAGATCCGTGAACAGCCTGGATACAAAGTCTTGCAGTGATTCTAAGTGTGCCGCAGTAGCGGCTAGAGTTCCAATCTCCTAGCTTCTGTGGGTAGGACCCAAAATTCACCGCCCGGTCGGTGCAGTTATTATGCTTTGCTGTGGCATTCCCAGCGGGCGCAGTCGAAGTCAATTGTCTCCAAGAGATGTTGCAGGCTGCCTGAAGATCCATTGCGAAAAGCTGCCTCTGTAGTTCGTGTCCTAGAATAGATGGACCTAGCAGGGTGCTTGGGGCTCAAAGAAAGAAATTGAGCTGCGAGTCGCGAGGCTGGGGCCCAGGCCCTGCATTCCGATGCTTGGAAGTCAGTTTGAGCGACTTCACCGGAGAGCCTACCCTCCCG
>CAJNDV010031566.1:0-10604 GCA_905221635.1 Symbiodinium sp. CCMP2456
AGAGCTTCCTAGGTTTTTAACGGTTTTGGTTTAATTTTTATTTAATGGATTCATGGAAACTAAGCGTCGCTGACGCTGTCTTAAGGTTCGCACCAGCAAAAAAAGTTAGCTCGTTTATTTGTCGTTTCATCTTGGCCAAAAACCAGTGCGGTTTTTCATTTTTTCACCAATGTTGCGGCTGGTCTACACTTGAGAACCCATTACACTTCCATAGCAGCTTTACAGCACGTCGCAGCTTTAAAACTGTTGATGATACGGCAAGAGCAGATTGAAGGTTCTCTTGGAAACTGCATCTGAACAAAGACAGCACAAATTGACTTTCTTCCATGCAGAGTGGCTCTTTTCAAATCCGCTGAGTTTCTGGTTCAAATTGCAAGTTTTTCCACGCGACGGGTTGCAGGCAGTCGTGCTTTTGGAAAAGTGAAGTTGCTTTGAAGCGTCTCGACAGCATGAAAGCGTTTGGGTGCTCTTGGCATGCGGTCTATTCTGCCAGAGATTTTTCGGCCGAAGACACCCTCGAAGTGAAGGGTTGGCTCAGTCGTGCTGTTTTTTCGAGATCCGGATCTTGTTTTGTTTTGTGCAGGATTGGGCTTTCCGCCACAGTGATTCGGTACCGAGATTGCTCCATCGTTGGTGGATCCGGCAATGTCTTGTTGGAGCTTCACGTCGCTTGCTGCTGTGATTGTTAAAGGCTATCAGTTTGTTTTAGTATTTTCAATTTGGTCCGAACAGGTGCAGGGTTTCGGTTTCAGGGTCAAGGTTTGAGGATTTGAACTGGCCCAGGCCCAATCGCAGCTGCTAGCAAGATTGCAACGGTCAGGTCCTTTTGGATGAAAGAAACATTGTACTTCGTTTTTTGGCAATTAGCTGTTACGTAGCTGCGCATGACCCACACCGCCAAAACCAACGTCAGCTTTTCCGTGCTTAGAAGTTGTCTGTGTTTCGAGACCGGATATCGTCAGACCCCTGTGAGCACGCTGCTGTGGCTCTTGTGTGAAATCTTTGAATACCAGGCACACAAGTCTCCTGGGATGGTCCTCGTAAACACAGCACAAACAGGTTACATGGAAGAATAACAACCCTGGCACAGCATACGTAACACCTGCACTAGCGTCAAAAAATCCATTTTACTATTGTGTTTGCCCTAAAGGCCTTACCCTGGAACTCAATGACTTGAAGCCCATTGATGCGTGGTATCATAAATTTGTACGTCGATGTGAAGGAATCAGAGCTTCCGATCATTCCCACAGAAGCAACCGAGGGTGTGGGCCGCGCTAAGCTACCTTTCCAGATCTTACTGCAACAATTTCGCATCTGTGCAAAATCCTGGTTACTGCAATGCCTAACGATGCAGTCCATCATGCACTCTTTTCTTTCGGGAAAAGGGTCGCATGAAGTTCGCTAAGCTGCTCGTAAAGAAGATCCCCGGAGTTTTTGGCTGGAGCAGGTCGCAGAGCGGATATGCTGTTACTGGTTTTCCAAAGCACAGCTCGACCACACCACCTCAGACCGTAGGGATTTATTAGCACAAAAGCGCAGCGCTTGGATGCCCATGGCAATCGCAAAAACCTTAACCCATATTCGGGCCGGAGCTCGTCACGGTGAGGTAAACCTGTAGACCCAAAACCCAAGCCTGAAACCCCAACCCGAAATACCCGTAAACTGTGGTTGGCCCTTGCTAGTCTGCCTCCCTATCCAAACTGCAAGCCCTTAACCCTGAGCCGCATGTGGGCCGTGGATAGACGAAAGTGGAAGGTTTCGTGGAGACATGTTGGAACATGTGATGTGAGTACTTTCACTTACACCCGGACGTTTCTGGCTCTTAAGCCCGTGTTTCCCATCGAATGTCATCCGAAGCGAGATGTTCAAGAACCCTGTTGCAGGGCGCATGCGAAGTTATCATGCTTTATGAAGTAGTTGAGTGTTTGTAGTGTTGCATCTGCGACTTGAAAGAGCTTCTAGTCTGCATGCATTTGGTGCGCCCACCTGCACTGACCTGTCGTCCTTCAATCCCAGCAATCTCGGGCAAATTCAAGCGCTCGTCATTTTTGCATCCAACCGTCGGTCAGGACCGAGTGACTGGAGCTATTGCTGTGGGATTGCTTCATTCTGCAAAAGGATCCTGCAGGAACCCTCACAGTTCACCGCGTCGCATTTCAGCAGCACTGAGCATTAGCGGAGGGATGGAGACGGCGTGTCAAGGCGAGGTGTTTCTGTACGATGAGATGTTGGGTTATGCCGGCTTTGAGGCGCGCACTGGGGGCGTTCCAGAGGGTTCCAAAGCTGTCGTCTGCATTGGAGGCTTGACCGACGGCTTGTTGAGTTTACGATACCTGCCAGCATTGGCTGCAGAACTGCAGCAGGTCGGTTGGCGAACTTTTCAACCAGTACTGCAAAGTAGCTACAGGGGCTGGGGTTTTGCCAGTCTTGACGATGATGTATTGGGAATCGACAAGTTTTTGTCCTTCCTGCGATCGAAGCGTGGGATTACAGAGGTCGTCCTGCTCGGATCATCGACCGGATGTCAAGATGCAGTCCACTATCTTAAGGTTGGCAAGCTCGCTGATATTGTACATGGAATCGTTCTCCAAGCGCCTGTGAGTGATCGTGAAGCTCTGTCTGTCGAAACTTCTGGAAACCAAGTTGAAGCCCTGCGTGAGTTTGCACAGACAGCAAGCAAGATGATAGCTGAAGGACGAGGAGAGGAGCCATTGCCTCGCGCAGCGTGTCAGCTGTTTGGTCCTCCAGATGTGATTACGGCTTATCGTTTCGACTCATTGACAAGACGGCTGGCAGATGACGACATGTTCTCTTCCGATCTGTCGGCAGATGAGATGAAACAGAAGCTTGGTCATGTGCACACGCCTGCTTTGTTGATAGCTTCCGCGGATGACGAATATGTGCCAAAGACTGTCGACGTGTCACGGTTGTGCCATCGCATGGCCGATGCGATGGCTGCGGGTGTAGCACGAACTGCAGAGTGCTTGGTCTTGCAGCAGGGTGGCCATGGGGTGCGCGGGCAGGATGCACAAGCGCGTTTCGTAGATGCAGTTGCAAGATTTGTTGCCAGACTCAGTGTGCACGAGCATCACGAGCTTCCGGACAGCTTACGTCTTTCTCGATTGACATGGGAAGTCTCTTTAGCAAACACTCTTCGTGGCAGAGCAGCATCCTTGCCTTCCGGGGAGCCGCTTCTGGTGGCGCTCGCGGGGATGCCAGGATCGGGAAAGAGCAGGATCTCACAAATCTTGTTGCGCCTGTTGCAGCCGGATTGTCTTGTGGTACAGATGGATGGATATCATACTAAGCTGTCCGATCTACAGTCAAGACCAGACGCCGTAGATGCAGTGTACAGGCGAGGCGCTCCAGACACATTTGAGGTATCGTCTCTGAAAGAAGCGCTGAAGAGGGTCAAAGCTGGAGAATCAAGCGTGAAGTTCCCCGCGTTTGACCATGCAGCGCCGGACTGCAATTGAGTTGGGTCGGGCATCGATTTGGCTGCAGGTTGTTATTGTGCGTTGCATGGTATAGTCATTGTAGCAGCTCTGCGTGTAGAGCTGTTTGTTTCTGCTGAGGCACGTGGTGATCCAGTGGAAGATGCAGTTTGCTTTGACCGCCGTGTCCATCGGATAGTTCTTGTGGAGGGGTTGTATCTGCTCCACCGGAACGATGGGAGGCCAAACTGCATTGGGGCATCCGTTGTTTGCTAGTTGCTTTTTTTGGTTCAGGTGGATAGCATGACGATAGATGAAGCATAGTCCAAGCGTGGACCGAGTGCAAACGTTTTCCGCTCAAACGTGACCAGCCAGCAGAGGTGGCAAGAAATACCAGATCTCTTCGACTTCAAGGTTTACCTTGATGCGGATCTTGAGGACAGGTCAAGACTTGTTGCATACGCTTTGGTGCCGTGGAAGCCATCGCGTTCCGCGATTGAAAGGAGTGCATCGGCCGAGTGAAGGAGCGCAACAAAGTTATTCCAGGCTCCTGTCTCTGCAGTTTCTCTCGTGTTCTTCGTGCATTTCCTTTCCATGCAAGAGTTTGCCAGCCATTGTCAGGCTACACCCCACAGGAAATAGACAAGCGTTGCGAGGAGGTGGACAGACGAAATGCAGAGGCCACGCCTTCCTTCGGTTCGAAACATCTTCAGGTGTCTGCACGATAAGACAAGCATCCTGCGGATGTTGCCTGTGGAGGTTGTTCAGCTGACGCAGGGAGAGGCAGATCTTCATGCAGGTCCCAAGCTGAACCAGGCTCCATCCAAAGGCTGATCTACAGGTGCAAGGGCGCCTAAGAGCCTGCCTGCCGGAGGCAGGCGTTTTGAGGCTAGGACTGGCTGAAGTTTTTGTGCAGGCTTGGGAGGCCTGTCAAAGGCAAAGCTTAGCGCTGCTGGCAGCAAGTCGCAATGCCGGCACGCCACCGAAACCAGTGTGCGAGGATTCGGCGTGAAAACGGACGGGACTTCGAGACCAACCGCTCTTAGATCGATCACTCCACCCCAAAGTTTATCCTATCCGAAACTATAGAACGGATCCTAGCCTTACCCACCGCGGTATACCCTCTAGTTTTCCCGTGACCTCAGCCTTCGCCCTAAAGCAACCCACCGAAGCTGACCCCAATCTCTACGGTGGCCGGACGTAGCTGGACGAGGCCTGGAAAGGGGATAACCTGGGTTGATCGCTTGGGGTTGGAAGGAACCTTAGAATGAGGCCAAAAGCTTTATATATAGTTCCAGACAAGATCCCAAGGTTTTATATATAGTCCCAGAGAGCCTTGTTGTCCCAACAATTAAAGAGGCCCACGCCGTCACTAACCCATATTACTTGATTGCAAGACGAAGATGTACCGGCTCAAGCAGCTGAGCGCGAGATGCATTCAGGATTCCGAGCCTTCCCCAGCAAATGCAAGCATGTCCAGTCTTCGACTATAAGCTTTCGTTAGTGTGCACGACATGGTAGTTTTGGGGTCATGGTTCGGCACAAACCGAAAGCTTCATCCGATCGTCAGACGAACTCGGAGGGTAAACCAAACCCAGGCGCGGTCTGTAAGAAGCTCCGGGACCATTCCTGCGCACGGACGTCTTGCACACCTGAGCCTTGGTTGCGTGCTCCTGGAAGGTGTGAGGTCAAGTTTGCTTCTCGTTTGCCCACGAAGCTGCGCAGCGTCTTGGCACAATGGGAGTCCCGTGAAGCGTGCACAAGTTGAATATGTTTGTGTGCGTGCGCTGTGTACCATGTGGGGCAGAGGTCATCTTGCTGCTGCTGGCGGGCATTGCTTGCGGGAGCATGTTCCTGCCTTCATCGGGGACCACTCATGCAGCATCGGTGGAGACTTGGAGGGGAAGTAGAATTGACATGATGCCGCACTGGTTGCATGCTTCCATGTTGAAGTAGGCCAGTAGGCGACGAGGTGCAACCCGTCAATATTGGGGAAACTTCCTGAGTCGTCTCATGGCCATTAGGATTCCCCACGTGGTCCGCCTGACCAAACATTTGCAGACACTGCTGTCCCGTTGGTGCGGCAGTTCATCAAGTCCCGATACAAAGACTACGGGAAGGGCACTGCAGCCTGTCTCAAACGTTGTGATTCAAGCATGGCTGCTCTGCTGTTCATGTCGTTCCGAAGATGCTTGCCTCGTGCATCAGGTAACCCTACGTCATTTGAAGGAGCACATCGTGGCAAACACCAACATCGGCCTGACATACGAGGACTCCTGCCGACGGCTTGCTTATATGTTCTTTGCCAACACTGGCTCTCCAGTGAGCACCGTAGCAGCTCAGAAGTCTCTGCAAGACAAGTGCACAAGGATTCTGTGTGTGGCCATGCCGCACAGATCCTGTCGAACTACAGCTGAACATACTCGTTGTCAAGTGGCTAATGTGTCTGAGGACTTGAGGGATGATCGCTACTCCTCCGTGATCGAGGATGAAGTTGATGCGATTGTAGCAAGATGCGACGGGGGCAAGTGGCTTGTCTCAGAAGCTCTGCTGTGGAGAACTCCTAGGAAACTGAAATGCTTCCTGACATGTTCGCTAGCGGGATGTACCCTGCTGAGGAAGCCCGTCGCGTGTCTGGACACGGCTAAGCCATCGATCGAGCTGTGAGAAAGGCATCTTTTAAAGTGAAAGGGGTGTCATAGTGTGTTTGTGGCGACAGTGGCATCAACGGCAGTGCGTTGGTCTTGCAGAACCGCTGCTCAAGCTGGAGAGCTGTCCTTTTCTGTTACCCCACAAGCAGACTCCATTCTCGTCTAGATGTTCTACACCCTTTAGCAGTGGTCAGGTGATTTGAATATTTCTTGGTGAACTTTGTGCCATGTCGGTTGTCGGACGATTTCGTTTAATCGTTCCTGGCGCGACTGCGAAGCCAGCTCCAAAATTGGGGCAAGCTTTGGGACCGTTGGGAATCAATATGGTGCAATTCTGCAAAGACTTCAATGCGCGGACGACCAAAGTTCGACCAGAGGTTCCACTTCAGTGCACTTTGGTGCCCCGATCGGATCGCACTTACAAATTCTTTCTACGAACGCCAGAGTCCCCTTGGTTTCTCCTGCGGTGCGCTAGGATGGCGAAAGGGTCTGACTTTGGTCAGGGGGCTCCGCCAGTTGGGAATATCACCTTGAAGGAGCTCTTCCATATAGCCAAGGCCAAGAGCATGGATCCGCAGCTGATTGGAGTGCCGGTAAGAACAATCTGTCTTGGCCTCATGCGCACTGCCAAGCAGATGGGCATCAAAATATCTCGGACCTTGGAGCCCGAGTTCTCCAAGCGGGATGACCAACCCGTCGAGGGCCTGGAAGAAAAGCGGAAGCAGCTGCGCCTTCTCAACAAGGCGCAGAAGAAAGGAAAGGCCAAGAAATGATCGACTTGAAGGGTCCACGTCTCACCTTCGGAGAGCTTCGCAGCACTCCGAGAGCCCCAATAAAAGAAAGGGTCTTCCTGTGTTTCGGCTAGAGCACAGCCGTGGGCAAGGATGCGTAGATGCCTGCATGGGTATATGTCGCGGGTGCCCAGCTTTCAACCCAGGATGGCTGCATCTAGACCTGTAAAAAGTAGTTCAACACAGTATCGTTACAGCACATCAACCTGCTACTGAGCCAAGATGTTCTTGTCGATCTTGTCTCGCGAGACTTTCGTGTTGGGGGAGCGACACAGCAGAGTGCTCTCTGTCCTACTGATGCACAGAGAGCCTTGCAAGCTGGCCCACGGATGGATGGGCCATCCCACGCTTTGCACTCAGTCCTCCCGGAGTGACCCCGTTGCAAAACCCGATGCTCTCAAGGATGCGGGGCACAGGGATGCAGAGACGGTTGTGCAGGCCTGCACCGAAACCCCGGAGCTGTGGTGCACATGTGTGCCAGTCTCGATGCAGGGGCTGGCAGAAGCTCTGAGAGAAAACACAACTCGCTTGGGAACGGATGCCATTGCCTCATCTTCTGAGCTTTCCAGTGTTTACCCAGACTTAAAGTATGCCGCAGGAGTTTGAAAGAGTGAAAGGCTCCTGGCCCAGGTGCATCCTGACTTGGGCATGCAGTGGTCTGCATCTCAGTGGCTGAACATATTTCACTTGACTGACCAGTCCGGGGCCCGGATTCCTCCAGGCTTGAGTACGGTGATGCTCTGCTGAGCCTGGTGGAAACAGGCCGAGTTCGCAGACAAGGAAAGGAACGCTCGCCATGCACAGCTTTTTCATAGGTGTTTCTGGCAACGTTGGCGGGGAGGATATGGATGTTGTCAGCGAGGACTCGGCACGTTTTCACAGTTGAAAGAGTTCAAGTCGCCCCGGGTGGCACCTGCTGGCACATCTACAGGATCCGGAACGTGCTGGCGCCGTGAATCCGGAGAGCCAAACAACCCAGGGGAATGACGACACCCAGGAGTGCGACTGCCTTGGCAGAGGGAGACACGTTACAGCAATCCAGAACAGGGTGTCCGCCTGTGCCTGGACCAGGCTCGAACTTCGCGGAGCTCGAGGAGGATCTTGAACTTGCCAGGCGCAAAGAGCAGGTTCAGGCTGGCGTTCAAGGTGCAGGGCAGAGCTGAGCATGCTGGGAAGCTCTCAAGTGAAGCTGGCTCTTGTTCTCTTGCCTTTCGCGCAGCCCAGGCGTGGGAGTCCCTCGAGACTGCAAGGCACGCCGTCTGTGAAGAGTTACAGCGACCACACCCTGGAGTTTGGTGTCTTTTGGGACGAGGCGTTGCTTGGAGATGAAGGTGCCAAAGAGAGGCGTCATAGCCACTGTCAGCAGCACGTGCAACAATCAAGGCGGAAGACGCAGCCAGCTCTTCTCTTGTTCGATGTCATGTCCGCTTGGCCGACCTCCTGAACCTACAGGACCCTTGCGTGAGTCGGACGGTCACTGTCGTCTGCGAGCTCCATCATGCTCCCTTCTTTTCTTGGAGCCGGTACAGGGGCTCAAAGAAAGCGCCATCGAAGAGCACGGGGCTTGGAGCAAAGAGCGGCTTCCTGGCGAGACTTGCAGCACTCTGCAGTGAGGTGTCGCAAAGCGGAAAAGTACAGCAAGACGCAGGAAGAGAAGGCTCCGTGTTGGAAGCCAGCCAACTAGAACCATCAACCTGGCTTGATGCAGGGATTGTCATCCTCGCACTTGTTGCGGCTGCAAGCAGAATTTTCTGGCTTGGCGGCAGTGGCTGGCCTACTCATTCAACTGCTTGTGTGGGTAGCATGATGAACTGTTATAGATTACTACATGTACTGGACAGGAGGCGACGATCGATGTGGGCGAAGGCATGTCGAAGTTCTCCATGTGAAGTCCACGATCTGCACGCTTGGAACACTTGCAGTCCTAGGTCTGAGTCTGGCGGTCCAGAACTCTTTTGCTGCCAGAGAGCCAGCCGTCGAAACTCCAATGGAGGCAAGGGCAAGGCTGCAGTTTCCATCCCGTGCAGCTGTGCAACTCGTTTGTCACAGCAAGGTGCCCGTTCGGAAAAGGCCGCGCGTCCAGAGCCTCGATCGCAGCAGTTCGGAGCAGAAGCCTCAAGACACGACTGAATCCGCAGAGGAGGGAGAAAGATCTCCTGCCATCTTGGAGCTTCACACTTCCAGTCGTTCTTAGTTTGACACACTTGTTGCACAAGCCTATGACACCTTGGTTCCCCAGCTTGGCAATCTCTGCCAAGCCGAAGCTTGTGTGACAGCATGCGCCAGCGACTTCATGCCATGAGCGTTAGAAACTTCGCGTTGACGGCCGAGTTTGAGCAGCGTGGCTGTTAGACTGTTAGCATTTCCGGCTTCCGATGTCGGCTTCTTCGTGACTGTCGAAACGCTCTCCGTCGTGGTGATCGGCTCACCTCACTTGTAAACCAAGCTGTCATTTGTCGAGCACAGGTAAGACAGCAAATGAACAGACAGATTGATGCTGTCTCACACCTCTTGGAGTGCCTACGCCGCAGGTCTTGGATCAGCAGGCGGCAGGAAGCATCCGCAATTTGAGGCTAAGAACGGTTGGAGAGAAACTCGAGCTAACACGGGAGGAATGCAAGGCAACCATCCGCTTGCGGCATGCAGTACATTTTTTGTGGTGCCTCTGGCCCTCTTCGTCTCGGTGTGGACTGCGCTTCTCCGAATCAGGTGTCGCTCCCTCGCAGGGATCGCCCCAACCCCCAGCTGCAGGAAGGATACAGAGCGGTCACGGGGTCATTTTTGTTAAGCCGATGCAGCACTGAAGCGGCATACTCCTCGTTTGAAGCTGTGTCCTGCACTGTCAGTCGTGTTTCGCCAGAGCAGGTAGGGCAAGCAGAGCAGCTCAGCAAGAGTACTTGCTGTGCCTTCGCTGATTCATGTTCTGGCTCTTGCCAGTTCCACCGTTCCGATCCAGCGGCGGTCACTTTTCTACACATGAGCTAAGTTACCAACACCACGCACGACACGACGGCGCTTCCATGGTTATTGAAGCCTACACACAGGAATCCAGAGGTCAGCAGACTGCACAGTTTCCGAGCCAAGCCCTCGTTCCACCACCGGCATGGCCTCGGAGGCACGAAAACGAATCCAGGAGTTGGCACCCTGTCGTTCGAGCAAACTTTGCCAGGAAACCCTCACCTCTGAAGACTCTGGTTTCCGGACAGCTGAAGAGACGGAGGAGGAATGGGCAACAGAAGCTCAGAGGTGCGATTTGAGCAGAGCGACATCTGCGGCTCTAGGGACCTCGCCACGGCAGGCTCATCCAAAGATACCGACGAGCCCACGACTTCGAGGAGATCCGCGCAAGCGGACGCAGAGGAGAGAGGGCAACCGCACTGCTCGCTTTGGCTTTCAGGCCACCCGAGATTCTCAGAAGCCTGGACCCCAGAGACCGTGGCTCTGAGACTCTCCTGGTAGCAGCCGCACTGCATCTCTGTAACTTTTGGCAAAGCTTGCGAGCGTTTTGAGGTCCTGTCGCTTGAAGCGCCCCTTTGAAACTTTGGAGACGGCTTTTCAGGTGACCTGTCAGGCCGGGCCTGGGCTTTCTGCGCTTTTTCCTTCTTTGCTTCTATAATTATAATCGTTATTATTCTCTGTAAATTAAGCTTATTATGATGATTATTATTGCTATTACCAAGAGTTTCTAGTTGGCCTCAGCCGGGGTCACCCATGATAATTTCCAGATA
>CAJNDV010031566.1:10704-33642 GCA_905221635.1 Symbiodinium sp. CCMP2456
ATCATGCACAGTCGACTGAACGAGTGGGGCAAAATGCTGCTGCACTGTCTGCACGCTGTTTATGCTTCCCTTGCGGCTTCGATGCATCCAAGGTATTTCGACGACGACTATGTCCTCCGGAGTCCCAGACTATTTGATATCTGCATAATATAGCAAAATAGTGGGGTTGCAAGAACCCAGGCCCCATGGCAGGCCGCTCTCTATCCAAACCCCTATCCAACCCCCCATTTTTCCCTGGAGAGGAGCCAACATGGAAGGAAATCGTATCCAAACCCCTATCCGACCCCCCTATCCAAACCCCTATCCAAACCCCTATCCAAATCCCTATCCAAACCCCTATTGAAATCGTACTCCGTCTGGACGAAAGCGTATCGCCCCCCCTATCCAAATCGTATCTGAATCGTATCTCCCGAAATGCAGAATACGCCAATCGTATCCCCACCAAATCGTATCCAAACCCCTAAACCGAAATTATCCCTACATCGGGCCCTGAGGCCTAACTAGAAACTTTTGGTGCTATTACTAATACTACTATTAATTCATTATGATTGCTACTAATATTACCATTGTTGATATTATTATTATATCCGTTTTCTTTTTGTTACATTTGTAGTTATCATCCGACCTGACCCCAGGTGATGATTGCCTTGCTCTCCCCGAGGGTTCACCCTTGGATGAGAAGATTGCTGCTGCCTAATCTCAGCCCACGCCCGCGCTTGCTCGACCAAAGATGTCGCTACTGGAGGTCAGCTTGCCTTCGCAGCTATCCAGAGGCAAACCCGACCCGATCAAACGTTTGTTTGTGCTGGAAGAGTGACCGCCAGGTGCTGCCTTCTCCAGCCTTCTCCGTCTTGGTCTCTGGTTTCCATGTCCTCCCGTCAGTTTTCTTTCAGGACAGCGATATACGTCGTGCGTGTATAGTTTGGGCATTGTCGGAGCTTCTGAGTTTTCGGGGTCGCATTGCCAGGCAAAGCTGGTCTTGGACGTCTGAAGCTCAAGACGGCAAACGTGTAGACAACCTTGGCCTTGTGTGTGGTTCTGTTCATGCCGTGTCTTGGTTCGCAGCTGATGATGTTGATATGCGAGACATGGCCGACGAGAATGCTGACAGCGCGCTGGCTGCCTTGCGAGACGTCTTGGGCCACACATTGGACGATGCTGAGCTGAACAAGCTCCTAAACAGAGCTGGTAACAACGTTGGTGTCGCACTGAACCTGCATTACGATCAGGCCACAGCGGCGACAGGGGCCAACCTGGCTCAGAAGAGACCAGCACCGTCGTTGCCCGGCTTCTTCGAGACCAGAAAGAAGTACCCGAAGACTGACAACTCGAAGGATGCGAACTCCGAACAGAAGCCTGCGAGCACCATCGGTTCGTTGCCGGAACAGCCAGCCACGGCTGCATGTGCGAGTTCTGCGACCACCCCTCTGGCAGAGCGCATGCGCCCGAAGGGAATCCTGGAGCTGCTGGGCCAAGAGGATGCTTTGGGATCTGTCTTGCGCCAGGCGGTACATGAAGATCACTTGCCTTCCCTGATCCTCTGGGGCCCACCTGGCTGTGGCAAAACCTCCTTTGCGCACTGCGTGGCAGCAGGAACCAAACGAGCATTTCGGTCTCTGTCTGCTGCCAAGGCAGTGCTGCTTACCAAACAGTTCATGTCGAAGGCTTCGTAAGATCTCGTAAGTCTTGCCATCGTTAAGCTTCTTGCCATCTTTAAGCTTCTAAAGACTGCTGCAGAAGGCTGGTGTCGCAGAGTTGCGTGAGGAATTGAACAGAGCTGCTGGCACCTTGAAGTTGCGCAAGCTGGGAACCATCCTCTTTGTGGACGAGTTCCATCGCTGGTCAAAAGCACAGCAGGATGCTCTGCTCTTGGATTGCGAGAAAGGAACAATTACACTGATTGCTGCCACCACTGAGAATCCGTCCTTCTCGATTAACAATGCAATTCTATCGCGCTGTCGCTTAGTCGTGTTCGGGAAGCTGTCACCGGAAGCCGTGGGACATGTCATTGATCGGGCGATCCGTGAAGATGTTGTGCTGGGGGGCACCACGCTCACGGGTGATGCACGTCAACTTCTAGCCACGGCAGCGGACGGTGATGCCCGCGTGGCGCTGAACTCGTTGGAGCTTGCGGCTCACCTGACAAAGTCAGGCTTGCCGATCGATTCCGAGGCTGTTCAAGCAGCCATCCAAAAGCGTGCTCTTTATGATCGCAACGGGGATTTTCATTACGATCTGATAAGTGCTTTGCACAAGAGCATGAGAGGTGGGTGTCCAGATGCTTCGCTGTATTATGCCACACGGATGCTAACTGCAGGCGAGGAACCGCGCTACATCACACGCCGGCTCATTCGCTTTGCATCTGAAGACGTGGGTATGGCAGATCCCTTGGCTCTGAGTCAAGCGGTCGCAGCCGATCAAGCAGTTCATGCTATTGGAATGCCTGAAGCTGGAGTTGTGATTGCTCAGTGCGTGATATACCTGGCACTTGCACCAAAAAGCTGCGCGGTCTACAACGCCTATGAAACCGTCAAAAAGTTGTGTGAGAGGGAGCCTCATGCGCCGGTCCCGCTGCACATTCGCAATGCACCAACGAAGATGATGAAGCTGACAGGTTTTGGATTCGGCCCGACGGTTTGTCTGAGTAGGTTCTTATGGCAGGTTCTGCATGTAGTTTTCAGTTCCCTGATTTCCGGATGCATTCGGAGATTCGTGCTCAGGACGCTGGGCTACGGTGACGGCTATGTGTACAATCCAGCAGCAGGTTACACAAGAGGCTGCAACCAAGGATATCTCCCAGAAGCGATCGGAGACAAACAGTTCTTCAACAAGAGCGATTGCGAGCCCGGGTTCCATCTTCGCTTCTGCGAGTCTGAGGCGAGAGCAGAACAAGCAAAAAGCGGCATTCTTTGCATCAGCGTGTTCTGTGTTGCAAGGAGACTCTTGTGCCAATGGTAGCATAGTAGTAGGTTCTTCAGTACCCGGAGGAAAAAGATTAAGACTAAACTTTCCTGCAGTAGAGGTTATGTTGGTCCTCATAGGTCCTCAACATCGCATAGATGGTAGTGCCTGACAAGACGGTGATGACGGGCATGATGTTTTCGAATGTGGGGCTGTGGGGCTGCGGACGGTGCACAATGAAGGTCGCGAACCGCCTGAACCTGCCGCCTTTTCGATGGGTTCAGCTGCCTCCTCAGCCTCTGCTGCCAGAGGAACAGACGAGGCAGACGTCCTTTTTCCTGCTGTGATGATTAGTGAAGGAGTAAGGAATTCTTCTAGTCATTGGTTACAAGAACACTGTATGACGATCAGTAGTCTATGGTTTTAGAAACTAGCGTAGGTGGTGATGATCGTAATGCTGTGGATGATAGTCAGAGCAACCACTGGGAGTTACAACAGTTATAATAGAGACATCGGCGCCAATGACACACATGGCATCAGTGCCAGCAGAATCTACCTTTCTGAGGCATGAGCAACCGACAACCGATGTCGTAGTAGCAAGAAGAGTAGCATCTGCCCGAGGTACAGGCCAGAGCCAGAGGAGATGCGTGGCACTCTGTTCAGCACGAATTCTCTGCAAGCCAAGTCCGATGTCTGTGCAAGCAAGGCTTAGCCCGTTGACGGTCCATGGCATGGAGCTGAATTTGCTCATACCTCAGCTGCTTCCGTGTGCAGTACAGCTGGTCATGTCCGAAGCTTTCGAAGGCTTGGAGCAGTTGCTGGCGTGTGTATCGGCCAAATGGCCGTCGAACTGCGTCAGGCCATGACCTGTAAAATTGAAATCTTACGATCGCTCACCTTGTGGTGCCGTGCTGCGAAGAAGAATTGAAAGGTGCTGCATAGCATCGCGTCAGCTGCAGTGGCACTGCTGCCAGCCTCTAGCTGAGCGCAGCTTCATCTCTCGCTGCAAGCACCGCTGCATTCCGAAGTTCCGGCTGCAAGTCTCAGCCAGGCTTCTTGTCATGCTTCGACAATGATGGACCGCACTGCCTCTTGCATCGCAGTTTCTAAGTGACAACGTTTCCCTTGCGCTGGCCTTCAAACCCAGGCTCCGCTTGCCGCTATGTGCTTTCACATGTCCTCTTGTGCAGTAGTGGCCTCAGATGCTGCAGTCGCGCACTGGACCATTTAAGGAAGCATGCCAAGAGACAGGTACACCTACAAACCGAAGCTGCAGAAGAAGTGTTGATGTACTCGGTCAAATCAAAAACGAAGGCAGTCTACCGGGGTTTCCGATTTGAAGGACTTGCACCTTACCAAATCACCGATACACTTCTTCCACAACGTCCTGGTCCAGTACTGGCAGCACGTGGCATGACGTTTCGGCGGGTTTGCCAACCTCCCGAAATCAAAGCGCCCAATTTGCAATTTTGGAAAACCGCCGTACGGTTTAGAGTCTGGGACCTCCTGCTTTTGGCAGGAATGAATGTAACCAGCCTTGCTCCCACCCCATGGATGTGGCAAAGGACGTGTGACACAAAAACCGAGGATGAACACTGCACTGTGCGTCAGATGGAAGCAAGGCGTGGCCAGACACAATCACGAGCGGAGAGTCTGGCAAAGGGAATTTCTCTCAGAAGGATGTGTTCGACATTGTTCGACCTATCCGTGATCCCCCGATGATGTGGGGGTGTTCCGTCAGCTCTTGGCTTGAGATTGAGGTCATGTCTCCTTTTGTGGTGGCCGGCCTCGAAGGGCTGCTGCGAGAGGCATCTTCAGCGAAGCATGTGTTCTGTCGCTTGTCTGTATCTGCCCCCATGAAGGCCCAGTTGCACAGGCACATGCTGTTGCTGCCGCCTTAGGGTCACAGGGCGCAAGCAGACATCTAGCAGCTGCGTGCAGTCACAGTTTCGGAAGCTGCACTGAGGCCAACAGTTGCATCATCATGTCGGCAAAGGTGTCGGTGGCTTCTGAAGCGGCCGGAATCTGAGTCTTGGAGAATTGTTTCGAGCAAGTCCGGGTCAACATATTCTGTTGCATGGCTGTCTTTGCACATGCCACACTGCTCAACCGATGCATTGTAAAATCTTTAGTCAGCAGAAATGCTGGTTGGGCTGGTAGGCGCTTCTTCTCTTGGCAATCACTGAGTAGATACTCGCTCAAACTACGGGTTGGTCCACCACTGCGCAAAGTGGATGCTGTTGACGGGAAGAGGCGGATCTTTGCAAGCCCAAGGTTAGCTGCAGGCAGACTACATGACACCGTCCGAAAGGACACTCCATCTCTGCCTTGTCTCACACGAACTTCTTAGTTGTCCTCGCAACTCAGCCAGTGCATTTCAGGAGCAGGATGTTGAGTTCGCCTGGCTTGCAGAGGACTTCGCTTCTAGGTGCCAGAAGATTAAAATCGCATTCTCGGACTTGTTCGCTAGAAGGACGGGAAAGACGTCGATGATCATGTTCCACATGACCTGCAAGGGGCCCAATGTTTTCTTCGAGCTGCTACAGCCCGAGCCGGAGCCAGGTCTGTTCAAGAACTTGTCTGACTGGAAAGCCATTATGGCTCTGAGCCTGGCGCGTGGATAGCTGAATCCGTGAGGCTCAACCAGCCTAAAGCCTGCAAAGCCCAAACCATCGCTACCTGTCGAGCCCTTGGCTTCACCATAGAACTCAGCATTCCTAGCCCCAGACTACGCAGAACACCAATCCACCCAACATATAGCCAAGCTGTTGCCAGATGGCCGCAGCACAGGAGCCGGCTCCTACACTCGGTGGCTTGTACGATTGCAAGAGAGAGTACCTAGCAAAATTCATGTCTGTCTGCATGAATGGTATGCGCAAGCGTTAGCATGGCTGTGCTGCTACTTAAGTGGAACTCGCAGTCATGCGGTCACGCGGGCTGAAGCCTGCGATTGTGATCATCGTTCCCCACATTTGGCTCTGTTCTCGAGAATTCTCGGCATCATTTGTGCAAGTGCACGCATCCCGTTTGCAGGATGTGCCTCACCCAGAAAGAGGAGGCTTCCATGTTGCATGGCCTCCAGATGGTCCGCGACCGAGTTTCGGAGACGATCGTTCTTGTCCCCACGAAGCTCAACACGTTCCGAGCAAAGGCGACATGGAGGCTCTTGGCAGCTTCACGGCTCGGGCCGTCGATGCATTGGCACAGGAAGGTTACTGTGTGATCCAGCTTCCTTTGAGCCTTGGGCCCAGGGAGTTGCTGAGCTACCGCTGTAGGTTTCATCGGTACAGCGATGACCATCTGAACACTTCAGATCGAAAGGATCAAGGGCTTTGCAGCAAATCAGCGGCTAGCGAGACTGGCTTGGCTAGAGGACCACAGGGTCAAAAGGCCCAGGCATCGCCGGTGCGCAGAGCCTAAAGCACTACCGCTTTGAACCCGAATTATGCTAGCCTTTTCTGCAGTCTTTGGATCTGGTATTATGAATTTCCTTGGAGTCATCAAACCCTGCATCATCTGACTAAATTGTCCGTCGCATCTTTCTTGACACATGCTGAACGCAAAGGTGAAGAAGCGGCCGAAGAAGCGCAAGTTGAGGTCACTTGTGGAAGGTCGGCACGGTATGCAAGATGAACAGGCCACCGCAGTTGCCGGTACCAATTTCCATCCCAGGTACAGATGGAAGCGACTCCGGAGGGAGTTCGAGCCGTCCTACTTAGGTAGACATCAGCAGCTTGCACGGCATTGGCTAAGTCCGGTATAGTCCGATATGATGCTGATCGGCATGAAGATTGCCACTGCTGCGGCTGCTGCTGAGGATGTTACTGTTGTTCGTGATGATGATGCTGTTGATGATGCTGATGAAGAAGAAGAAGATGCTGGTGGCAATCATGTTGACGCCACTGCCGCCACTACCAACACCACGACCACGAGCCCCACAACCACCATCCCCAGCAGCAACATTAATGCCGCGACGACCACGACCATGCCCACGATCATTACCACGACCACGAGCACCACCCTGCGACCAGTACAGCTGCTGCGCTGCTGTGGTGGTGGCGATACTTGAAAATCAATGCTTGCAGTGCTGCATGCGCTGCTTGCTTTTGATAGTGATGTCTGCTATTGCTGATGCCTTCGTGTCTTACTGTTTTTGACATTAGATGACCATGTGCTTCTGCTTGAGCACAGTTGTAAGCCACTTGATAGTGGGCTGGTTTCCTTGCGAAATTGCTGCGCCCAGCATGATCTCAACGTCCTTCGTCAGATACTGCATTCCAGGAAGTGCAAGACGGCCTGGCTGGAAGAGATGGTGGAAGAGAAGCAAGAGATGGTGGTGGGCTCAGCATGCCTTGGACTGCAACGTTCCTTTAAGGGCGCTACTTCTAACCTAGGACAGTCCAATCGACCTGCTGGACCTCTACCTTGCTCGCTTTACACAGTTTCTCTTGCCCGTTGCCCCCTTCGCGCTGGATTTCATGCCTCACAGCCGGACAAGCGGAATGCTGCGTGTGCCGGCCTCTTCAGAGGGTGCGGGTGTGGCCGAGAACATCAGCGACGAAGACATTCTAAAGGGCCTGGTCGATGAACATGTCGACTTCCTGAAGCGCCGAAAGCTGTGCATGTTCCTGATGGCACACGGCAGTGGAGGCGAGCTGTCGCTTTATCCAAAGGATGGCGCTCAGATAGTTCTGCCAGCACAAGCAGGCCGCCTAGTTGTGTTTCGCCATGACCGTATCAGCTACGCCTATCGACCAGACTCTGAGGAGGACCTAGTCTTGCAAGCTTGGGTCTTGACCGCCCCGGCGCAGTTCCAGTTTGGACAGGTCGCTGGGGATCAGAAGTCCAAAGACGAGCTTTATGGCCTCGTTTCCGGACCCAACACTCCGGAAGGTCGGCGAATATGTGTTTATGGGGTTGGAATTTCCCTCCCTGGTGCCGCCTTCGAAAAGTTGGATGCCTACTGGTGCGCAGTGGCAGGGGGCACGGATGGATACGTCTATGCTCCCGTGGACAGGTTCGACATTGAGCCTTACACGAGAACCGGCGAGGAGTGGCAGATGGGCTACACATACACTGTGCATGGAGGCTTCTGCAAGGACATCTTCTCCTTCGACAACGACTTCTTTAACGTCCCCGAGGAGGAAGCCTGGTTGCTCGCTCCAGCAGCACGACAGCTGCTCGAAAGGAGCTACGAAGCTTTGTTCAACACCGGCATGCGGAAGAAGGATATCAGAGGGAAGCGGGTCGGTGTCTACATCGGACACAGTGGCGATGACTTTTCCATAGATCCTAGGTTCACCATGGGCTCCACGGATGGTCATCGCTTCGGCTATCAGGCAAGAAAATGGTCCTGCATAGCTGGCCGCATCAGTTACACCTTGGGCCTCCAGGGACCACAGGCTTTGCTGGACACAGCCTGCTCATCAGCACTAGTGGCCTATGGAGTTGGGCATACTGCTTTGAGGCAGGTGACTGCAGAGCAGGCTCGTGCTGGGCAAGATTCCGGCATCACGGAAGCATTAATGGGCGGTGCAAACCTGATTCCAGGCCCAGGGAACTACATCAACTTGTGTGGTCCTCACATGCTGTCCATAAGCGGACGCTGCTTCACCTTCGACATGTCTGCAGATGGCTTTGAACGTGGTGAGGGTTCCTCGTGTTTCTTTGCCCGCAGTGAAGAGGCAGTCACCCGTGAGGCCATCGCAACCGTGATTGGCGCATGCCTGAACCAAGACGGGAGAAGTGCGAGTATGACAGCACCAAACGGACCGTCACAGCAAGAATGTGTGCGGGGATCGATGCGGGAGGCTGGGCTGACGGCCAATCAGATCACCTGCTCCGAGCTTCATGGGACGGGTACGGCTTTGGGGGATCCCATTGAAGTCGGAGCTCTGCGTGGAGTCATGCAGGACAGGAAGGCTCCCATCATGCAGACAAGTGCCAAGAGCCACATAGGCCATCTTGAAGCCAATGCGGGACAAGCTGGCATTATCAAGTGCATGTTGATGTGCAATTCCTGTGCCGGATCTCCGAACTGTCACTTGTACATCCTGAATCCACATTTGGATGTTAACGGCTACCCAACCGTTTTCAACACTGAGCTCGCAGAGTACGGCAACCAGTCTGGATACTCAGGGGTTTCATCGTTTGGCTTCGGTGGGGCGAATGCGCGTGCTGATGTCTATGCCGTGGCAAGCAGGGGTCCCAGAAAGCCAGGAAAGGTTAGTCTAGACAAAGTTGACTACGTGGTGGTGAGCTGTCCCTTCGACGAAGGCCCCATGCACTATGTCGATGGGAAGGAAGTTCCAACGTCAGGTTCCAGGATTTCGAGGAACAGAGGCAGATATCGCTGTGACAACATTCGCGATGAGTTTGACCAATATGATTACAACAGCAGCCTGTACGATGGCAAGTTCCAGATGAGCCCTCCGGAAGAGATGGCAGGGGATAGGCCAGACAGTGGGATCGGCATTGTTGGGTCGTGGGATAGCTTCAAGCAAAGAACGGAGATGACACCCAGCACAGATGGTGACAGCTGGAGTTGTATGGTGGTCCTAGGAGAGACTCGTGTTGAGAGGTTTCAGTTGTGCCTTATGCAGAATCCTGAGATGACCATATATCCCTATGTCAAGAATGGCTCCATGACCACGCGGGTCGTGGGACCCCACGGTGAAGGGAAGGGCAAATTCTGGATCATTGACGGGCGGGATGATGAGGTCCCTGCGGGAACTCCCTTCCGCATCACCCTGGAGTGGGGTCTCAGACTTCGTGTGAGCTGGCAGCGTGCAGATGCTATGCTGACTGGAGGTTCGGTTCCTCAGCTCATCGGATCCAAAGCTCGGCACAGATACTTCGTGGTTGGTTCTTGGACGTCCTGGAACTTCTTGGAGATGCAAAGCTCGGGTGTAAAAGAGGGTGCTTTCGAAGTCACAGTTCGCATTGGTATGTCACGCTCTGAGTCCTTCTATTTCGTCCGAGATCAAGACGAGGAGCAGGTCATCTATCCCGCCAAGCCCGCTCTTGATGCGGGGGCGACTGGGATTCCGGTCAGAGGGCCCGATGCATTCGGCAATGGAAAGTGCTGGAGAATCACCGGCAAGCATGGAGAGTCTGTACGGCTCCGCATTGAGATCGTGGATGCTCTTATCAAGGTGAGCGTTTCAAGCTTAATAAGACCGGATTCTGGATGGACAGCCAGCGGGGTGACCGGTCCAGCACGTGCCGCTCCAAGCAATTTGCCACGGTGTTGGTGAATTTGTCGTCACTACAGTTTTCCTGCTGAGGCCACAGCTACTGCGTGTTGGGCAGCTTCAACAACTGGAGCCCCGAACAAATGCTTCCAGGTGATAGGCCAGACTCAAGCATCATTGCTGACTGACTTTAATCTTGGAAGCATGCCATGTTTCCAGGCAGGGGACATTCGTGATGCGAGGAGTGGCTAAGGACTCAGCTTCCTCAGCGCCCTGTCCGCAAGCCTGAACGTGTGGGTACCAAGGCTAGATCTTCCAGGCAACAAGATCAGCGCTTCACAATCATGATGGATGAGGATCCAGATTTGGTCCTGCCACCGGGCTTGCAAAGCCACAGTTGCAGCGACGGCAATTTGCACGAGTTCCAAGTGCCGGAAGCATGCGGTGCTGCGCTGCCAATAGACACTTTATTTCTGATACTGCAACGCTCGTGAGCCTATTTGAGAGCTGAGGTATCCAGATGCAGCAGGCTGCCTGGGTTGTCAGTGTATCCAGCGACATGACCTTGGTCAGTATGAAACCGCCGTCATGTCTGGCCGTCCAGGAAGTGTTCCACCTGGGCTCACAATCGTCAAAGGACTGTTGGGACGCAAGGCTTGGTTGAAGGCTTTCTCGAAACACGGCCAACGAGCTCTCGCTTACTGGGTTTGAGGTCGGGACCATAGGCAGAGGGCGGCACGTCTACTGGTTGAGCGTATTAGTCATTAGGTGTAACAACAGCCCGACCTGTGAGATGTTCAAACTGCATCCTATCACGGCATGCCATGACAACAGCTGCAGTGCGATTGCCAACTGAGGGTAGTTGATGCCGCGATGAGGTTGGCGTGCGGGGATGTGTCCGAGCGCGTGTTGTTGTCAAAATTCGTGTTGGCGTGCCGAGTCCCGGTGTACAGTTGCATCGCACCAGTGTCAGATGGTTTCGGAAAGTCACAGGACCTGGCCGTGTGGAGGATGACAGAGATTTTCTGCTGAATTGCCTCAAAGCAGCTTGGCCACATTGATGCGGCAGTGGGCCCAGGCATCGTGCATGTCGGTCATGATCTGCTGAGGATGGTGCGGAGTTTGAGATCGTCCTTGACTTCAATTCACTAGACAAGAGGAAGGCAGTCAGTAGCTTTGCAACTTTCTCTATGAAGACACTTGCCCAAATGTCTTCGTGTGGTCAGGTTATTGATGTCCGATGGCTCAGCCAGCCAGTAGATGTAAGCAGCATGAACCTTGGAGTGAGTTGGAGGCAGCTTTCCGTTTTCTTATGTTTTGCCAGTATGTTGATTGTCGATGACAACATCGGCATGCGGAGCAATCAGGAAAGCCACTTTCCTCAACTTCTTCGGTTCTCGATGACTGAGTCGGTGGAGCGATGTCCTCCGTGCAGATCCGGTGAATGCAGCCCTTTAGATTGTTTGTTCTGTGCCATTGTTCTCCGAATCCTTTGCACACATCGCGGGCAGAACACCATATCCTGAGTGCACGGATCTTCCCATGTTTCACGGGAACATGGCATGCTGAGCTAGCTGCCTTCTTCGACGTGAAAAAGCTGCATGACACAGGACAGCATGATCGCTCTGCGTCTCAGGTGCGAGAAGCATGCGCTAGAGTCTAGGTCAATGTCTGCATGGCAAAATGCCCCGTCGAATCAGGCTTTGTCCTATCACTGGCCAGTTCTTTGTGAAGCCCACGGTGCTTTATGGTGGGGTCAGCAACCAAGAAGAAGACTCCGTGGCGTCGCCTGAATGCCTGAAGAAATGGTGCTTTTCGAAGCACAATGAGGGTGACATTGCCGAGCCCAACCTTGCTGACTTCACCGCTACAGCTCTGCCTACAGTTAAAGCATTAAGCCTTGTAAACTGGTCGTTTGCTCCGTAATTACCTGATGTTTAGTATGCACGCGCTTTCGCGGAATATGCCACTGAGATGGATGAGCATGTCCGGCCCCTCCAAGACAACAACCCAAGCTGTCAGGTAATGCAAGCAATGTACCAAGCGGGGGGGGCCAGGTAGGAGTTTGAAGGCATGTTGCTGGTGAAGCACATCCTCAGAGAAAAGCGGCCGTCCTCGTTGAAATTCTTCACGTCAAGATCTAGGAAATGAATCAGGGCCTCGTATGTCATGACAAGTTTTTGATCGGACGAACTGCACAGCGCCACGAGCCTCGGGCCCACGCGACACGTCCAGTGGCGATGCGAGCAATCTTCACTTCAGAAAACGGTCTTCTGGTTGGCTTTACCTCTGCAGGAATGGGGGACCAGGATCGGTCCTCACACAAGCCTCACCTCATGCATCTGACTGCGACGTGTGTGCCAGGGCTGGCAGTGAGCCATTGCGATTCCGAGGTTTTCGAGCAGAGTGCCGCCATGCGATGGGTTGCCAACACAGGCCGGAGCAGTTCCTAAGAGTGTGAGTGGTGGCTCGACAAGGGTTAGCGGGTATGTTAAGAGTGGAAGCGCCAGTGGTGCAGAGTGTCGAGTGCTCGCGCAACCTCGTTATCTTGACGAGGACGCCATCCGATCCTGCCTCTTGATAGCAGTGTTGCTCTAGGGGGCTTGTCTTTCAAGCACAAGGGCCTTTGGTATCATCTCTTTTCTCGCGCGGTTGAGGCGTGGAATAGACTGTCGCCTTGCAGATATTATTCCCGCGAAGGATGTGGAGGCAGATGTCGAGCTTCGAGCTTCACTGACTTTACTGCTCCAGTTGCTCTTTGCTGTCAAAAGGACTTGTGCCATCGACTTGCTGCTTCTAAGGGCTGGGTCCTTGCACTCAGACTTCGCTTGATGTAAGCCGCCTTCAGCAGCCATGGTTGTGGTCTGAAACACAGCTAAGGTTCTTCAGCAACGGCCGCCAACAGCGGTGTGCAATGAGCCATGTTGAACATGGCTAGATCCTCGAGTACGCACCAAATTGCGCCAAAGCCTGGTGAGATCCTGCCGACCCCTTTTAGGCGAGCAACTGGTAGGATCGATCCTGCGCAGCAAAAAACGGGTCTATCCTTGCCTGTCCCCTTTCGGCAGAATGTGCACATCGCTAAATTCATGAAAAGCCGCAAGGAGGACAGAGCTGCATCCGCGCTGTCACGGTTCACGGAGTTTTGAGAAAGCACTTACCTGAAAGCCTCAGAAACTCATGTTCTCAACGGTTCGAGCTGGTGGAGCCTAAGCCTCAAGTCGACATGTGACCCCAGGGTGACCTCCCGCTTAGCTCTACGTAGCTCTGGTTCGGGCACTTCGTGAGCCATGCGACCTCGGCATACAGCGCCAGAAGTAGCGAGCGGCTCGAGCATCTCAAGCTTGCAGTCCCGGGTCCAGTCCCCGATCCCGTCCCCGAGGTTCCATCTGACATCGAAGGTCTCGGCCTCAGCGGGGGTTCTGGGATGCTGTGGCTGTGGGCGACTCATGGCGACTGAGGGGGTGGCAACAGCTATGGCAAGACCATCTCCATGGCAGGTGGCTCCATGGCGGTTTCCTGGACCAAACAATGGTCGGAGTCCTGCGGCCAGGTTCTGGGGGCCGACCCATCATCCAACCGTTCGAGGCACAAGTGGCAGGAGTCGACTTTCGCGTGACATCTGACATCGCCTGAAGGGCCACGGAGGCGGCGACGGCAAGTCCAAGGGCCACAGGTGACGGGGTCTGTAGAAGCTTAGCGAGACTCAGAGTGTCATAGTCATGCACAGTCTATTGATCAGGGGCATGGCCATGGACAAAGAGCTTCTGCAGAAGGTGCTTTCCAGCAAGCCGTTGGATGCTTCGAGCCCCCCTTTTTCTGCAGGTCGGACTGGGAGTCGGAGGGGTTTGGCTCCTTGGTTGGCTGCTTCTCGGGTGCTGGGCCGAGTAGTCGACACGTCGGCAGGGTGGCTGCCTTCCTTACAGCACCTGAGGTGGGATGTGATGTGGCCGCTGTACTTGGCAAAGAATGCTCGCTTACCGGGCGCAGAAGTTGCAGAGTTTGTGAATCGACGCGGCGGATCCTGCAGTCAATGTTGAAAAGCCAGGCATATGACTTGCTTCATTACATCTTGCTAGAGCCTTGATGCCTGTCAGCCGCAGTGGATTCAGATGATCCAGTCAAGGTGCAAACCATTTCTGTAGTCCGTGAGCCCGCAGCAAAAGATCAGGTCCTTCCCTCCATTCTCCTGGTTCTCCTGGATGTTCGGTGGCTGGTGCGCTTGCCTACACCTCGTACAACAAGAGTGTGACGGGTGTGCCTCGCTGCAGGATGTCTCGAGGGGCGCCGGTTCTGAACCATGGCCAGCCCATAGAGGTGCCTGAGCTTGCAGCACCCCAAGACAGCATTGCCAGAGCACCGGAGTGCACTGTGTCAGGAGGCAACGCTGCCTGCAGGACAGGTGTCTCAGTGCCCCTGCAGCTCGAAGATTGCCGTGAGACTGCATCCATCTTGCAAGCTCTTTTGTCTGTACTTGCCTACACAACAAGTCTCCCAACGGCGATGTGCATGAAGATGGGATGTGACACATGCGAGTCGTAGCATCGCATTTCAAACACTCGGGCCCCCTTCGAGAAGGAAATCTGCGTTGGCCAATGTCACATATGAAACATACAGGGACACACATGAAGCTCATCCGCCTCTCGACAACAGCAGCCATCGGCGGTAAGGAGCGATCCAGCGCAAAGGTTAGCCCCAGACCCTGACCTCATAGCAAACTCGATCAATATCATGGTTCTGACGGCTTACACAAGCTTTTGTTTGAAAAGGTATGTCAACAGCTACGTGCAGCAGTACGGTGACGCTGTTGGGCTCCCAGTATTGGTGCAGCGCGGTTGGTCAGACAGAACGGTTTGATCCTGAGCCAGTGAGCTTGACTGTGGCCATATTAGCAAAGGCTTTGATCTTCGCAACGAACGATGGGTGCGACTGGAACTGAAATCAAGCGTCAGCAGGTGATTTGTCATCGCTATGCCACGTGCAGGTATCCCCAGATTGTGAAGGAGCTCATCGTAAACGAGGATCTGGGTTACAGGTCATTGTGTTTTGTGGCAACTTCCTATGGCTGTCGTTCCCGCGGTGAGTGCTGGCAGGGACCTGGTGGATGCACGCGATGACAGTGGGAACACAGCCTTGATTTACGCAGCCGCAAAGGCACATCCCCAGACTCAGCAGAAGGGAAACTCTTCCGGCTCTGTTTGCTCAGGGTTTCCGGCAGTGCACAGCAGCCCTGCTCCGGGCCGGGGCCGATCCAGAGCTGCCCAACCAGGGCAACGGTGACTCGGCTTTGTCGCAAGTGCAGCCACCAGGTAGAGTCCATGTCGCAGCAAGGGGAAGCGTGTCGTGATCAGCAAAACCTGGCCAGGTGGGCGAACCCCGCTGATGGAGGCAGCAGGTGGAGGATACAAAGACATTGTCCACCCGCGCATGTTTGCCATGATGCGCAATGTTGTGATACGGTCTCGCGGGTACAATTCCTCGAAAAATCAGCTGCACCTTCAGCTGCTCACCAGGTTTCGGCTCTGCGAATGATGCCTAAAGCCTGAAGCTCTGTACTGGCACACGGCAGTTCCAAGCTGCAACCTCGACCGGTCAAGCCTCGGAAACTTGCCCAGATTTCCGTCGATCTTGCTGACGATCATGGCAATACGGTCCAGGGGCTCGGTGACATCTGGTACGCTGGAGTCTGCACAAAAAAAGCATCATCCGCTTGACGAGGCCCTGCACTATGCGGCCTATCATGGTCATCTTGCAGTCGTCATGGAGTTGCTGAAAAGCAACCCCAACAAGGACGGTAGGGTGCTGCAGCTGTGAGAAACAGCTTTCACGACAGTATGTTCTCACGGCATGATTTCTGTAACGCTTTACCGTCTTTACGTCCTGAACCTGCGTCTAGCTTGGACTGTGAGAGCGAAGGACCTTAAGAACATCTATGGTCACACTGCGGCGAGTTACGCAGCTTCCAACAAGTTCAAGGAGCCTGGTTGCTTCGCATATCCTGACGGTTTTCGTAGTCCGTTTTACAAGCTGCGGCAGTGGCTTCTGGAGGCTAAAGGCGTGTCTGGTTTAGTCTTCGTTCGCCCTGACATGCAGGGCATAGCCGACGTCCTGAACAGGGCCGATCCAGCCAGATCACAAAGGACTCGAATTCTGATTGGGGCTCTGGATCTCTCGGTGCGGAACGCAGCTGCCAGGAGAGCCCAGGAGAAGGAGAAGGCGGACGAAGAGGCCGCCAAGGCTCAACCACGGGTAATGTGGCTTCCACCGAGAATCGTGGTGAAGCCAAATCGTAGGTCAATAGGGCAGGGGCACTCAAGGTGTGAAGACGCAGGAGGTATCAAACCCACTTGTTGCAGTTGGGATTTGTGCAAGGCGGTTTCAGAGGAGGGGCATGGACCAGCTGGAAACCGCCAGTAGGGGCACTTCAGGTCCGTGGAGCGGGTGACGTAAGATATAACAAGATTGCATGCTGCGGCGGGCCGTTTGCAACACGAGCCGCTGTAAAACAGCAGCTGAGACGCAAGGAAATTGAAGACAAGATCCGCGAGCATTTGAATCAGCTGAAGTCAAAGCAGGCCATGAGTGTATAGTTGTCGAAAGAGCAGTGCAACATCTTCTGTCGATTTGATATTTATGTCAGGAAGATGAAAAGAAGAGCAAGCATGTCAAGGCGGCGCTTCCTAGCGCAAAATGTGGCCAAGTGCGGTGCTCTTGCTCTGCCGTTTTGATGCGGGTCTTTCACTGCGGTTGCAGGGAAAAGCTGAGAACCTGCATGACCGTGATGCGGAGGAGCCGGTGGCATCACACCTTACTGTGTCGTGTCATGTCGGTGCAAGTGACTATAGACTCATCAGCTGACGCCAGTCGCTGCTTGCCGCACATCCATCCCGAATGAGAGGTGACAAGCCTTAGTGTGATGGCTCACTCCGACGTAAACACCAAACGAGAGACGACATCGTATCAACAAGATTCAGGTTGGACGTAGTCAGTCTCCTCGGTTCCTGCATGGCTGACACATGAGCGGACTGGCGGCACATGGCAGCACCCTTCCTTGAGCCGATCGTGCCAGTGTCGCAGGTAGGTGCGCTGCCAGTGTATGCGCCGACTGTCGCTTCGTGGAGATGGCCTGCACCCGTCATCATTGGTCAGGCCCAGGCTCCCCAGGCTCCCCAGGCTCAGGCTCCCCAGGCCCAAGCTACGGTGCCTGGGCCCGGGCGCCGATCTGTGGCTTACCTCTCGGAGCCCGTGACCGCACGCTGGGCACACGGCCAGGGCACGGGCGGCACGGGCACGGCTTCGCCAGGTCCATCCTCCCTCGTGCAGCCATGGCCGCTGCCACCGGCACAGCAGCCGCAGCTGCAACCCCATCAAGCCTGCCTTAGCGAGCCCCGCGACGTCACGAACAATCCCGCATGCGACCTCTCCACGAAGCCTGCAGGATCACCTCCGGAAGGAGTCGACACAGAGGCAGCCATTGTGGATCTTAAAGAGCAGATCGGTGGATTGCGTAAAGAGCTCCATGCAGTTCGCAGCAACTTGGATGCTCAGCTGCGGAAAGAGCAGCCCCAGCTCGGCGCGTTGCGCCAGCGGGTGAATTCACTTTGCTCTGAACTGGCTGACTGTGGCACTGAAGCTCTGAAGATGTGTTCGGATCTCGGACATCGAGCTGTCGGTGATGCTGTTCTGCGAAGCCGAAGTGCTCCTGGAGGCCATGTGTGGCGGAGGCCATCAGGCTGCCCACCAGTGCGGAATCCTGCCATCCGGCTTTCGACAGGGCCAGCAGTGTATTCCTGCATCCCAGCAACACTGTCTCCTCGCATGCTGCGAGCAGCACCAAACGCCAATGCCGCGGAGCCGATCACTGGTGGAGTCGCACGACGCAGCAGCGGACGTACAGATGGGAGCAATCTTCCATCTCGAGCCCAAAGCGCCAACTCTGTGAATGTGATGACGGCGAAGAGTGCACAAAGCCTTCCCCGAAACGAGAGTACCAGCAGCTTCGTACTGACTGCCAAGCCGATGCAAGTTCGGACCTCCGCAGTGTCCACATTGGCCGCCCCGCACGCCCCACCATCTCCGAAAGAGACGGTTCCGGCAAAAGCCTCAAGAGCTTGGTCACCAAATCCTGTTCCAGGATCCCTGACTCCGGAGATTTTGCGGCAGGCATCTGCAAAATCGGCGGCTTCCGACGGAACTACCTGCCACAACTGCGGTGGCCTGGCTGTTTTGGCTGATGATTGCATCATATTGCATCAAACTTGATTGTGCAGGCTTCGTTTTTGGTGCAAGCTAGGCCTTGGTGCAGGAGCAGGTGTTTCGTACTTTCCACTTCCATTCAGCAGTGCTTTCGGACTTACCTGGGGCACGCTGCACACTGCAGACTGTGCTTTCTCTGACAGCAACCCTCACAACTCACGCTGCTGAGGCAATCGCCTGCCCCCTGATGCTCCCTATTGTCGGTTTTGCGGCTTGGGACGCTATCGCGTGTGCCTGCCATGTGTTCGGAGTGCTATTAGCGATGGTGACACGGCCTCGAGAAGGGTGAATTTGCGGAACCAGCTAGCTTGGCTGGCCGCGGTTTAGTTCCATGTTCGTAGACAGTCACGTGCCAGGCAAGAGCGCCAAGGCATTCAGTGTACCCTAGCTCCGAAGCAGAGGACTCGTGAAGCCGTTGGCTGGCAACGGCCAACAGTCTTTACAACGGCATCTCGTTCAGGATGCGGCAGCTGGAATCAATGATGACGCGCTGCGTGAAGAGGCGAGCAGGGGCTTGGAACAGAGGGTGATGCATAGCAACCAACATCAATGTGACATATTTGCAGTCGCCATGTCTGGACGGGGCCTGCATGTGAAGCCTCGCTGCAGGTGGTCAAGCAGCTGCACGAAATGGCTGCGAACTCAGCTTCGATTCGGGAAGGAAGCAGTGCCGGTTTTTTGCATCTTGGAGTACTATCACTTGAGCTGTGATAGGAAGGACTCTTGGTGTTCAATAGATTCTGTAGATACATGTTCAGTTATTCCACTATGGAGATCTATGGAGAAATGCAGAGTTCACGAGCATGACAGGCAGAGCTGGCGAGACGATCTTCTGAATGTAATCGATGGAGTATTTTGTCGTCTTGTTGTCATGGCGAGCAATCTGGAAGTGAGGCTTCCCTACGTGCAGCGGGCTAAGAGTCTTCAAATGGCTCGGAATTTCATCGTACGGATTGCTTTTCGTGGCGAGGCGGAGAATGCCCGCATGAGCGATCGCCTGATCTCTGCGGGCTTCGGTCCGATCAGCATGCCGCAGGCTCTGCAGGCTGCGTCATGCTAACCTGTGCACGGAACGTGGCTTTCATTGACCGCAGGCGCAGCCAAGCTCTCCTTCAGGCAGCACAGCAGGCGGTGACAGCTGCCGTGTGTCAGCAGGCTCGGCAGGCACCCATGCGAGTGCCTCGTGAGGCAGCCCCAGGAGCAGAAGGCGGGCCAAAGGGCAATGAAGGGTAGAAGAACTTTCGGGTAGTGTGACTCAGTACTTACTGTAGCTTGATGCAGCTTTGGTGCCATACAGCTTGCGTTGAGGTGTCGCAGCCATTTCGGTTCTGTTACGTCTTCTTCCTGCTTTGCGTTGTCACTCGACTTTCCCGACATGCAGTTGTCCGGCAGCACTGAAGGATTGGGGAACAGCCAGGCGGTGCAGGAAACTGGTGGCGGTGACAATGCAAGCAGCGGCCAAGAGCGGAGGCGACACGAGTAAAGCACAAAGCTTACTCGATACTTTGCAATCATAGGCCGAGGCACATTCTGACGAGGCCACCGATGCCGAGTGAAGCCTCATGTACAGCATCGTGCCGCATGTACTCCAATGAGACAAAGGCCTTGTCTCATTGGAGTACATGCGTGCTGCCACAAATACAAGCTCTGCAAGGGAAGCCAAAAAGAGCCGTTTCAGGCGTAGCTTTCGATGTGATGTTGTGAGGTAGGCTTGTTGGCTAGAAAGCTTCTCAGACAAGGCGTGCCATGGAACCTGTGCGAGAAGGGTCCCCCTTGGGCCAGTCGGCTTTGTGGCACAAGCCGGGCAGGACGTTGCGTGGCGTTGCCAGTCGTCACATCAGAGGGTTCCTTGCTGCTCTTTCTCAGGATTCCTTCAACAATGAAGGATGCTGGTATGACAGGCCGCCAGACTTGCCTCCCGAAGCAGCGGAGAAGACAGTTTCTCTGTGACAGGTCAATGGTCGCCAAGACGCCCCTCTCAGCACTGGACCTCTCGGCGCTCAAAGTTCGTGCCCCGGGCAAGTGTTCAACACAGCTCGCACAGAGTAGCAACAGCTGCATGTCTTTGGCAAGCAGAGTTCCCTCACCGGTTGTCTGAGGCCAAGGAGGCACGCAGATTCCTGTGCGTACTGCTATGGGTGATGCTTCTGCACCTGTTGCGATGCATCCCTGGCCATGTGGGTTGCATCTGCCGCCTAGCATTTCAACCTTGGGAGTTCGTCCAACCTGTTCGGATTGTGCGAGCAAGCTGGGCAGGTCCACAGCCTACGTCTAAGTTGATCTGTCGCTCGTGAGGTAGCAGATTGATGAGAAGCAGAAGCAAAGTTCTTCTGGTAGTTGCGAAGGCCGACAGACACCGAACACCCACATCTGAATAAATTGATTGGCCCGAAGCGGAAGGAGCACTGGCCCACAACGAAGCTTCTCGGAAAAACAGGTTTGGATGTAACGTCCCTGATCCCAGGCTGGAGCCCACAAAGGCCTTCCAACTCCCGTGTAGTTAGCAAATGTTTCGCCGCGTTGGATGCGCCGGGCTTGCGCAGAAAGAGCGGGAAGGAGGTCCCCATAGAGGAGTCAGAGAAACCGAGCGGAGACTCAGGACTTCGAGCCATCCATAGAGAAAGACGATGGCGTCTCGGAGTCTGAACGAAAGGCGGGGCGAACACTGACACGGTGCCGATGCCGCAGACACGTGCAGAGAGCACCAGGCCCTGGAGGAACAGCTGTCCCGACTCCGACGACAGCACGAAGAGGACCCCGAGTGTTTGAGTGTCCATGTCTTTCCTTGGTTTTGTTTCTGTGTTGAGGCGGAGCTGAAGTCACAGAAGAAGATTGCCCGAGCCTGAAAGGTCTGAGGTCGACGCGAATGGATAGAGGACCAGCAGATGCGTGCTTCTTGCATCAATGCAAGCGACAAGGTTGAGCTGCTCGAGAAGACCTCTGAGCAGCAGCGGGCTCTGGATGAAGCCAAGGAAAAGCCATGCTAATCGGCAACCTCTACAACATTAGGTCAAAAGTGGTTTGTGATTCACTGCTCTTGGCCTTCAGGACAAGCATCGTGAGTTCCAGCTCAACCATACAGAATTGCAGCCTGCAGCTTGGTTGAGCTGCCCGTTTGCTTTGGGCTCACCGCTTCCTCCGTCTTTCCCTCTCTTTCTTTCTGTGTGTCTCTCGGTTGAGAGTGCGAAGGGCAGAGTTGCCTTGCAGGTTGAAGGTTGATGAGCTTGAGACGAAGCATCGCGCCAGCGTCCTCAAGGCGCAGGAGCGAGACGTCGTCCGCCTCCAGACCTGCAGAAAGTAAAGACATGTCACCCGTACTTGTGTTCAGGAGGAGGCCGACAGGGCGAAGGACCTGGCAGACAAGCGCGAAGCTCGGCAGAGCGCCACCCGGACTGCGTGTCCCGCGACCGAAGCCACCGAAGCCACAGGCACCAGGAGGTGAAGCAAGAGCTCGAGCGGCACAAGCAGCGGGCCGAAGTCGCTCCCTTGGCTTTCTGTGACTTTGAGTCTGAGTCTCTGCAGGAATCATTGCCAGCAACTCCTCTACTTCTTAGAAATTTTCCCAGCAGCACGACTTTGATAGCAGCCAGAGTCAGAGCCTACAAGCCTAGCAGCCTTTCATGCAGGATCTTGTACTTCACGACAAGCGGGTTGAAACTCATGCCGGAACGAGTCGGCAGTGGCAGGGACAACTTCAGCGTGAGGGTCGGCATGAGCTAGAGAGTGAGACTTCCCCGATGTTCAACGCCGAGCGAATCGCAGGATCTCTAGTCCGTAAGATCGGCAAGAGAACGTGCCGGATGACGATTGGGGCTGTTCCAGCATGGAGAGGCTCAACACATCGAGGCACAAAAACAGCACGGAAGGTTCTGTGTACCTGGTTTCGCCTCGGATGTAGTGCAAGCGTGGAACCTCGTGGCTGCTGAGGGCATGTTGGGATTCTGTGCGTTGGCTTGCAAGCTTTCTAGTGTGGATTGCACTTTGAAAGTGCAAGTGCCGTTTGTGTTCTGTGAACTTGGTGGTGCCTCGGCAACAGATCGCAGTCCCAGACAGCACTAGAAACATCAGAAACACAGGCACTGGAAAAGGAGCGCGACCAGCAAGAAGAAGTTGCTAGACGCCACCAGGCGGCTGCCCAAAGAATGCCTCTTCCGTGTCGTGGAAAAATCGTGAAGCTAGGGAGCTGCAAGCCCTGTGTCAGGAGCATGCTCAGCAGGCGCACCAAGAGGCCACAGGGGCGGGCACCAAAAGAGTTCATTGCAGAGTTGTAGAGCGAGTTCGAAGTACGGTGACAGGTCACTGAGCACCTCAGCAAGCTGGAGGAGCATCAAAAGGCTTCCTGCCCGGGTGAGCGCTTTTAGCCGAGTCCTGACTTGAGCGAGCCGAGGAGATGGGGGCGTTGAGAGAGAAGCTCAAGCCGGCACCTCAGATCTCAGATCTCGGCTCTCGCGACTTCGCGAATGTCGCTCGAGTGGAAGGACCGCCTCGGAGGAGAAGAAGCGGGAGGAGGAGAGAATCCAGCAGATGCAGGAAGAACTTCGCAGGCATTGGCGCACAGAGCAGGAAGAGCCCTAAACCCTTAACCCTA
>CAJNDV010031566.1:36986-47573 GCA_905221635.1 Symbiodinium sp. CCMP2456
GGCTTTGGGTTTTAGGGTTTGGGGTCATGCAGGTTGTGGTCTTGACGCCAGACGTTTGGCACTGCGAAGCCCCCGCGTCTAGTGCACGAATCCATGGTGCTCAAATCCCGCGCTTTCGAAGCTCCGGTGCACGAATCCTGCATGCGGGAATTTACCCGCGCTGTGTGAATCCTTCAGCGAGCGCGCGAATCGCTTTTGGCTTGATGCAAGTGCCCAGATGTCCTCAGTGTCGGCCGACATGTTCGTATACTCAGCACCGAGGTGTTATGGCAGCCGCTGTGAAATTCAGCAGCTATCAGGTCATCGTGGATTCACCGGCATAGGCGTGCAGCTCAAGCTGAATCGCGCGAGTGCTTGAAGAAAGTTGAGCGTGAAGTTGAGCGCATCTTTGGCATTGGTTTTGATTTCGCAAGGTTTGTTGCCTCTGGCGAGTTGGGGGAGTGGGGGGGGGGGGGGGGGCAATCACCAAGACCCACGAACGAAACCGAGGGACAGTCAGGGAGAGAGTACGGCACGGCTCTCAGAGGCCCGCAACAGGCGGAACGAGCAGGAGAATCGGGTGTGCGGGAGCCTACAGGGAGGCGAAACTATGCGGCCTTCCTCCCTGTGCCAGTAAGGAAAGGGCAAGGGAAAAAGAGGAGAGACACTTCATGAACCCAGTGGCCAATGGGATGCTGCAGCCGATGGGCTTGGGTGACAGGTTTGTGGAGACGCCCCGGCTTCAAGGGAGTTGTAGGGAGAGTGTCGAGCTGAAGGAGACTGCCCAAAAGCAAGGAGGCTCAAAGAATAAGCATCTGACGTGCTGTCCGGTTCCTGGGTGATGTATAGTGTTCTTCAGGTATTTCTCTGCATTTGTCTCAGTCGAAGCGCCAGGCTTGGGCGATGAATTTCGCTGTTGCGCTGGGCGCGGCGTGGTAGCTGGCAAGTGCTTCGACTGGGCGCCTGGTGGAGTGCACGCCGGGCAGATTGGTCTCAGCAGTTCAAAGTTCTGCACCAAATCCGGGCGAGCCGGATGCAAGCGGTCTTCTTTTACTTTAGATCTTTGGTGCTGCAGTGACAGGACGATGCTGTCGTGAAGTCTAAACTTGAAGCTTGAGACAATCTGAGGAAGCACACTTGCACGACCGAAGTGCAAGCTGAGAGCGTTGAAGATTGCTATGTGAAGCTGGCTGAGATGGATCTTCCATACGGCCTTATCAAGTGCCAGTAGGCCGTGGCACTCAGCTATTAAGAGCTGCGTCGCTCCTGCTGGCAAAAGCGACCCATACATTTGAGTCCAGACAACGCATGGTGTCCTCAATGTCGTGGCAAGGGGTTTCAACACTACATTTTCCCGTTTCTCGCAAGCTGGCCGTGCAGGCTGCGTGGTGGTGGAAACGCAGGTTCGCTCTTTTTCGAGGGTGTGTCTCGTGCATGAAAACGATCATGTCTCGGGCTAGGATCTACGGCTGAGACGAGGACAGAAGGGAATAACAACGATTTCAACAAAAAACGAGTTGAAGCTGACCCGTGGAGTCATGTCAAAAGGACGGAGAGTCCCGTGGCAGAGCCAGAGAAGGCGGCTGTTGCCAGCCTCCCAACAGATTTTGCAAACCAGATCTGAAAGCCGAAGCCACAGCTTGTTGTTTGCAGACTTTTTGCTGCATAAAAACACGCCGAGGCCGCCGATGCTCCCGAGGACAAGAGCTGAGGGTTCATGTGATCCTCATATTCTTTAGGGGGTTTAGGGTTTAGGGTTTAGAGTTTCAATCTCGACGTCTTTTTGATCTTTCGCCTTTAGGCCTTAACTTGCCGTGTTCGGTTTTCTGGGATCATGTGAATGTTCGAAGATTCTTCAATTCTTGGCAGTCTGCCCAGCTCCAAAGAATCACTGCTCGGGCTGGATAGTTTAGTGGTGCTGCCGAACATGTGTGGAGAGGCAGCTCAGGACTCACTACAGATAATATTGGTGACTGTACATTTTAGGGGGACAAGTAGCCGAAACATCTTGTACTTAGCAGAAGTGTAGTCCTAAGCTGCCACGAATCACAAAATGCTCGAGCAGAGCTGAAAGGCCTGACTGGCACCACGCAGTCTAGCAGTCTCGAGGACAGGTGCACAGAAGCGCACTTCGTTGTACACACGCACCGAGATTAGAGACACTGTGTGCACTTAGGTATGGCGCTTCATATAGCGATAAGAGAGGTTTAGCAAGAAACAGCAGATTCGAAACCATCAGAAGAGCCATGCCGTGCAGCTCAGACCAGGCATCAGAGCCAAAAGAATCCTCGGTGTTCGCGGCATTCTTGTGCACAGTAATCTCCACCGTCGGACAGGCCGATCGACAGCCGGTATGCAATTGAGAACCGGAAGCTGCTGCGATCAGTAAAGCTACAATTAAGAGTCTTAGACATTGTAAATCGAGGAATATTTCCAAGTTTATCATCACTTATGTTGTCGTTCGGGGCATCGTTTTTTTTCGCCATTCCTGTGTTCATTCCGGATTGCATCATCATGTTTTTTTGTGTCATTTCGGCTTCGTTTTTTTTGTAGCTCCTTTTTCACCCCTGATTCAATTTGCTGGAGAGTGGACGCTGAAAAATGACGGTGACCTTCCCTCTGTGATACATACGAGTGATGTGCAAAATTTGGCTGCAACGAGATCATGTGACATATACGCAGTCTGTTTAAACTGAGGGTACCAAAGGCTTCCGAGCTGACCCTCAGAGGAGAGGGAGGGGGAAGACAGGGAGGGGGGAGGGGAGCGGAGTGGGCAGGAGAAAGGAGTGGGCGGGGGAGCCACAGCCGCAAACTGTTCGCAGGTTGTGACATGTTAACGTTCGTTAAATACCAGCGACTGCAGCTGCAGCGACGACGTCGCACTGCGCAAAATCATGGGAAGTTAAACTCCTACTCTCCCTGCAGCCGCGATCTCCCTGGCTGGGTGCAGCCAAGCCTTGTGTGCAGTCCCCCTCCTCTGTCTTTTGACCGGTGGACTCTCTCTAGGCAGGTACTGTTGCTCCTCAGGAGGCCGGAGGTGCTGTTCCGGAAACTGAGGCGGCCTTTTCTGAGTAGGCTGCTTTGGTTTGCTGACGGCGATATCGGCAGCTGCTTTGGGGGCTGTCGGATGGGCACTGGGCTTCTGGGACATGTCTGCCCAAGAGGGATCCAGGGTGGGAGGCTTCCACGCCTTCCCACTGGTGCGGCGTGCAGATTGTAGTTGAGGCCGAGGCTGCTGGCCATCAGCATAGATTCACATATCCCCTGGCTCGATGCAGGTAAGCCTGGCAAAGCTCACGGTCGCGGGGGAGCAGGGGAACGGGGGAAAGGGGGCAGGGCAAGGGGGTTGGGCCGGAAAGGGAGGTGGAGGGAAGGAGTGGAATTCCGGCTGGAGGAGGTACTTAGTTTAGCCCCCAAAAGGCCTGGGCCTTTGCCCTCGGCGGAGTTCCTGAGGCTCTCCATTCAGGGTTGGCAAGTCCTGTTGGTTGCTTCCCTCCAAAAGTATGTAGCCTGTCACGGCAGCAGCCTTCAGCAGCTTCAGTGCATCGTTCAGGCCTATGTACAACTTGAAGCATGGGGTGCGTTGCAGGTTCTGCAAACGTCACGAGCTGCTTGTGGTCCGGACTCGACGAAGCTTGTCCATTGCACCTTAAAGGTGCCTGACAGTTGCTAGCTGTGTCCTTGGCTTTGTCGTCCCTGTGATGTTCATGCATTCAAAACTTTGAAACAGAATGCATAAACAGGGGCCATGAAATTTTGTTGGTTGGTGTCCGCAGCGTTGGAAACCTTCAGTTGATGTGTGTTTGTTTCCGGAGCTGGTCCCGTTGGCACAGCCGACCGCTCAGAAAGAATCAATGTCAGCAAATGGAGTGCCAGGTCACACTCCGTTGTTTGAGTCCACAAGTGTTTATGGTTAGACGGCAGGCAATGATGACCACGGTTGCTCACAGCGTGTCCATGCGAGTCCTGAGGCAAATGGCTTCCGGCCTATGGAATGATTTGAAAGGCAAGGAAGATGAACTGCAAAAATGCAACGAGATTTCGACAGCGCGGCGTACATGCAAGGCCAGGTGCCCAAAATGAAATCTACACATTTACGATCGCTGATGCAGGATCAGGCGCGCTGTTGTGTTTCACACTCGACCTCTGTGGAAGTGAAGAGTGCGCGGAAAGGCCCGCAACGACTCCATGTTTGTCCAGAGCGGGCAAATGGTCGCTGGCTCAGGGGAAAGATGTGGGAAGGTTTGCTGACTGCAAAGCCACGGCCCGCTTCTTTCGTCCACCGCCTCGGGTCCCTGAAGCCCAGCTTGCCGGAGAAATGTGTGGTGTTGTTTCATGCGGGAGGTGGCCGTCAAAGCTCTCCGACACTCGGGAACTTTCGCCCCCTAAGACACCCAGATCGGAGCAAAGGTTTTCAGCTGGATTCACTGACCCTCATTCTCTTGGGCACAGCATGTCTATGCCGTCATGCCGGTGCGATTGAATGTGCTGCGTCAGTGACATGGGGGGGCATCCAGGATTGCCAAAGATCGAAATTGCAGTGCAGCGGCACATGCATTGCTACGGAGTCCGTGCACTTGTAATGCATTCTTGGGCTTGGGCGGTGCACAAGATCATGTGCCTGGAGTTGGGACAACAGTGTGAGGTTCTCGACTACTGTCGCCAAAAGGTCGACAGTGAGACAATGTCCCTGTCCCGGTGCAGAGGAAGGAGCGCGAGCACATGCGAGCACTGCCTACACGAAAGTGTGCCAGGTCCAAACTCTTCGATCTCGCTGAGAAGGCCGCGGCCCTGGCATCTTCGAACAGGCCGTCAATTCTTGAGCTGAGTGGAGGCTGGTGTCGAGCAGAGGAAGGCGAAGATGCCGCCGGCCTCAGTCGCCTTGCACCCAAAGAACAAGGGCTCTCACTCACTTCAAAGGTTTGCAGGTGAGCGCATCAACCAGACCGAAGGCAGAGCAGCCTGTAACTCGGACTCGGGACATTGAAGACGAGCGTCCCAGAGAGCAACAGATCTCGGCCCAGCCCAAGGTTCTTCACCCAGCACTTCGAGCGCCTCGCAGTTCGTCCATCAATTTGGATGGACAGAATGTGGTGCCAGAGGTCCCTGCATTAATTGACATGGACTCGATGCTGACCTAGCTTTGTCATTTCCCGTCTCTGCGGGTTGCAGGCAGCAAGGTGGGTATCACGTTCTGCAAAAATTGTCCGTGAGATACTGATCGTGGTAGCTATGACAAGTCTTTTCCTGCAAGTGCGGCAGCAAATCGCAACACTCCTGCAAGAGTGCTGAGAAAAGGTCTGGAAAGTCTTGGATGCCATGAAGGGATTCTCCGACAAGGCTCAGCACAAAGAGAGTGGTCGCGCAGGGTCTCGGAACCGACTTTGTCTCGCAGGTTCGCTCAGGAGAATGGAAAGGCTTCACTGGAAAAGCATTGACAGACGTGGTTTGTATTGGGTCGGAGCCTCAGCCAGCACGGCGTCAATCCGGCGCTTGGGATTTATCCTGCTATTTCCTGCAACTACCAGTATGTACCTGAACGAGGGAACATATCCCAAAACTTCGTTGTTTGTGAAGCTGCTTTTCAGATGATGGCCTCTTCTCACAGCCCGAAAGTTTTGTCAAAAGAGAGGAGAGCGAAGGGCTTCAGGGGGTCGTGGAGTCGCACCCACTTCCTGACAACATGGCACCTCGGTTTGCCGTCCATCCGACAAAGACGGCCAGGGAATGTCATAGTTGTAGCAGAGATGCACACCACAGACAGCGACTGGAGTGGTTCAAGATGCTGTAAGAGGCAAAGTCGCAGGAAGCAAAGGTGGTCCAGTGTACGGCTTCGGCCGTGGAAGCTCAGCGCAAGTGTACAGCACAGACAGGGGGACCGTCGCATGAACTCTCTTCCGGTCTTGGCTTCGGCCTCACTGTGCAATGTCCAGGGCGGGACGGATGCCAATGGCAGTACCCTTGAATCAAAGAAAAACCTCCTGGCAAATATGGGCACATCAACAGATTCAGGGCAGATTCCTCCGACATTCTGCGAGACTGAGACCTGTTGCAGTGGTGCAGGATCGGGGGCTCTTACTTGGGCGTGGAGTTCGTCTACGAAGCTCTGAAAACAGATCCGGAGGCCCACGGCTGAGATGCAAAGCTGTAAGAGTTCCGTTCCGTGTGAGGCAGCGGCAGGGGCTCAGGGTCGGAAGCTTCGCTTCCTGGCAAATGTCGACCCTATCGACGTCCAGCGTGTCATGGGCTGAGAGTGTCTAGAGTCGAGAGACATCTAGTTTAGAGTCTATAGTGGTCACGAGCAGGGTATCATGTTGAGCTTGCCATGGAGGCCTTGGAAGGGCTCAATGCCGAGACGACCCTGGCCACTTTGCGAAGAAGAAGCGAAATCACAGAAGCTTCCCCTTTTCCCTTTCAAGGTCGTCATCATCTCGAAGACATTTACAACAGCTGAGACGATGCTTAATGCCAAAACAGTCAAGGCGCCGCAAGAGCAAAGATCACTTCTCGTCTAGTCTATTCTAGCTCTGCCTCAGGCATGGCTCGTAAAGGAGCTTGGTAGCGCAGATTGCCGAGCCCCTATGCAAGTGCTGTGGAGCTGCTCTTGTCAAGTGGATGTTTGTTCCCGAATCTCAGCCGTCAGCCGGTGTTGTCCTTTCTGAGGCGTCGCGAAACACGTCGTGGCATGCTCCACTGCTCTCGACAAGACCCAGGATGGATGGGCTGCACTGGGCCTTGGCAGCCTAGCGTGTTCTTGCTGTGCAGAGGCCTTCGGCATTGACTCGAACAATGTCTTTGGCTTCTGGGACTGGGCAAGTCACCCAGAGAGAAGCGCGCCTCTGTAGTCCGTGTCGCGTATATGTTCGAGGACAGTAGTCCTCTGCATCGCGTTGAAGGTCGGCGGACGCTTCTCGGTTTGGAGCGCCGTGGGCGTCCTCGCCTTGTCGCTGCAGCCGGGCCCTCGACGACGGATGCCAGCAGCCCTCCATGCGGCTTCCTTGTTTTCGGAGTCCCATCTCCCAGTGCCTAAAAGCTGAAAGGATATCTAGTAGTGCGTGGTGCCGCGTGGCACTTCCGACCAGAGGCTTAAACAGTGGGTGCTTGAGATGTGAGGGAGCAGCACACGGAGACATACACACACACACAGATATGCATGCCCACATGCAGACACAGACAGAGCGCAGTGCAACAGCACGGGCCAAGGAGCAGGAACAAACACCATAAGATTGCCCGTGAACGTGGCTAGGTATGGATTCGGCATCGTCAACCAATTCCTGGAAGGAGGGCATCGAGCTCGGTGGTGGCTTTGACTCCCACAACCTGTGGATGGAGTTTGATGTGCGGATCCTTGAAAGGCATGCAATGGATCAGCACTTCCAGAAGGCGTCGTGTCTAGCCTTCTTCTTTTGGCCCTTGTGCATAGCGGCCATGTCCGGTGCAGGCACCTGCCAAGGAAAACCTTCCACTTATCATTGGGCTACTGGACGCGACGCCCTTGGCAGCCGAGGATGCAGGTAATCTGTCAGGCCTTACTCCACAAGCTCTCCCATCTCATATGCGTAGACAGCTACTGTGCTCACCTTTCGTGATTGCTGCAAGTATGGGTCATTCCAACGACATCCAAGGTCTGGAACTGCAGCATGATGGGGCACGAGGGCGTTGCCATTCTGCCGTACTGCCAGGCCTCTTGGTAGGTTAGTGGATCGCAGATTCCAGAGTCCCCTATGGCGCGAACCTAGCCATTGCCTTCAGACATTTCTGGCAGGCCCTTGTGCGTTTCGTGCCTCACATCCAGCAGTTGGATATGGAAAGTCGCGCAGCGGCACAAGTGAGAACAAGAATCAACAGCGCCGCCAAAGGTTCGTGTTTGGTTTTCGACCAGTGACTGTTGACTAAGGTAATGGCAAACGCGTGCAGATGGCACTGGCCTCGATGGCTGACGCTGCGATCAGCTAGCACCGCGGGAGAGTGTGATGCGCCTCGAGGACGGGAGCGAGGTGCCGGTCGGAACCGGTGCTATTAACTTCGGTGAGCCCGGCACCAACGGCCCCTCAGACCAAGACGAGTAGCTGCGAGTAGCTCTTGCTGGGGAAGTTGGAGTTGCCAAGGCCAGCACTCCTTCTACCAGCTGATGCACCAGGGCCGAGTAATCCCATCTCACTTCATTGGATTCGCGGCATCCCAGAACCCAGCTTGTTTCTCAGTTTTCCCGGAACCATCAAAGATTCTGCAGCCTGCCCGTGTCAAGGTCGAGCTGCCTGGCGAAGCGGTTTCCAATCACGACGAGCTAATGTCAAACTTCTTCGCCCAGCCAGGTTCGTGGATTTGCAGCAATCGTTATCTCTTGATGCACCTGTGACAGATGCACTGGCTCTGGGGAAGACGGCCGAAGAGCTGAAGGAAAGCCGAAAGCACAAGAGCCGTCTTTCGAGTCCGTCCCTCGTGTCTCCAGGCCGACGGGATCCCCGAGAAGCTCGTGGCGCACAAGACGTTCCCAGGGGACAGGCCGTCACTGCTCTGGCCTAAGGAAAATTCTTCGTATCAGCCTGCGCAATCAGGCGTTGCAGAAAAGGACATATCCGTCATCGAACAACACCATGTGTCAGGTCCTTGCTGCTTCCGGTCTGCAATGCACATTGGTGTTTGGCTGAGATCATTGCCGCTAGGGAAAGGGTGCAGACTAGTGAGGGCCGGATGGGAGTGCTAGTCAGGCTGGGGCAGCTCTTGGCCCTCTACGAGCACCGCACTGCCGTGCAAGGAGCGATGGGTGCAGGATAGTTTTGAGAGCCATTCGCGTGAAGCCAGCGCAATGAGAGGCTGGTTGTGGGACATTAACTCGTTCGATCAGTGCTGGGCTTGGCCATTGAAGAGTAGAGACAACAGACTCGATGCCGATCTCTATCGCAAAGGTGGGGTGTCGAACTCGGCAAGGTCTTGGCCAAGGAGGTAGCCGGCTGTGCCACTACGCGTGTCACTTCTGCCTGCTAGTAACAGGTACGCGGATATTTGAGCCAGGCGAGGAAAGGATCGGCAGATGATTCCAAGCAGGAACCCAAGCATCCAATCCCAAGCGGAGCTGGTGTTGGGTGGCAGTCTGCAGGGATACACAGAAGTTCTTCAGGTTTTTGACTCCAACCAAGAAGCTTCTGGCGAAGTACCTCGAATAGAAAGGCGAAGGGTTTTTGACGACAAGCAGGCTGCTAGATTCAAGGACACTTGAGGAAACCTGCCCTGTGAGGTGATGCAGAATCGTGCACCTGGTCTTATTTTCAATTCTTGACTTCAAAGCTGACGATGCTGTTGAACCCCTGGGCCTTCCGCTAACTTGGTGAAGCTCGCCGGTGAGTGACAGGGCTACAATTTGTTTGTCTCTACAACTCTAATGTGCAAGGTCACATGATGTACGCAAGGCTCCGATATGCTCGTATCCGAAAACAGCAACAAGCTCCAGGTCTTAACAATGTCGCAACACTGTGATCCTGGACGTCGCAGTTGGTTTGTGTGCTCGGTGGATTGCGTCCTTGCCTGCAGCCATTTGCAGCCTTTTGAAGCCCCTGGCGGGATCCACTCCTCAGAGGAAGTATGAAGCCACAGCACTGCCTGTGCCTTACTACTGCCGTGGTGGCCTTCGCTACCGCGGCTGGGGCCGGACCAGCCAGCCGGCACAAGCCTCACATTTTGTTCCTTGGCGTTCTCTGGTTGGTTCTTGGAACTTTAACTTTTGTGTTTCTATCTGAACTACAAGCAGGAGGCTAAAAGTGTAACTTTTAGGAGGGTTTCAGAAGTCAGCCAAGGTTTATTCTTGCGGATGACATGGGGTGGGCCAACATAGGTTATCATCGGAACGGCTCACAGACGGCTGACGAGAAACAGGGCCAGCTGGAGGTACACACTCCGGCCATAAATGCCCTGGCAGCCGAGGGTGTCGTCCTCGACCGCCACTACTCGTACAGAATCTGTGGCCCAGCCAGGTCTGCTCTACTATCAGGCCGCCTCGCCCCTCATGTTCTGGTGAAGAACGTGGCAGTGACGGCTCAGAATCCCGAAGACCCCGTGAGCGGCTTCGCTGGCATCCCCCGCAACATGACAGGCGTGGTTGTGCACCGTAGTGAATGAGGCAAAAGCATTCCTTCGACACTGCCGGGGATGATCAAGCATCGGATCCGGAGTAGTCCGAGTTCAAGTGCAAAAAAACCGCCGTGCGTGCGAGACACGACTGAGTCCCAGGGCTGTCTGTGCAAACACAATCTTCAAAGAAAAACGCACCCATTCAGACAAGCACCAGTCGGGTGTGTGATTGATGTTGCTCACAAAGACCCGAGTCTTCGGATCGTCAGCGACAAGGAAGGGGCTCGGAAGTGCAATAAACTGAAATACTTGTGTCAAGCTTCGTCCCATGTAAGTCTTGGAAATCCTAGAGCCGTTCTCGGTACGCGCTGCCTTTATTTTGGTGCTTTGCCATACAGTGCCCTTGTCTCGAACAGTAACAAAGCATTAAATCATGCACAAACACATAGACAAGTACATGAACGCACACACACACACATACATACATACATACATACATACATACATACATACATACATACAGACAGACAGACAGAAAGA
>CAJNDV010031567.1:5601-24730 GCA_905221635.1 Symbiodinium sp. CCMP2456
ACTTATCTATCTATCCATCTATCTATCCAGACCCCATTCCAAGCTCTAGAGCGCCAAACCCTTAATCCCAATGTATAGAGGGTTCGAGGGTATGAGGGGCCCAAAACCCTATTCTAACTATTAAGGCCCTTACATTAAACCACACACCATAAATTGACCCTAGTCGTATTATAATAGCATTTCTTTACATCTCGGGGCAGAGGAGTGAAGCCGTTCGGGGGCTGCTCAAAGACTGAGGCAAGGAAGCAGGTCGCACAACGTAAACGTCTGGGATTCTTCAGGGTGTAGGGTTTAGGGTTGTATATAGGGGGGCATTCTTGTCATGGTCTCCGTCTGCTTCTTGAGTTTAAGCCAAAGTCCAAGAGGCAGCGCGCACAGAGACACACACACACACACATACACATCAGAGGGGCCAGGACACAACTCGAAATACAAAGGCATTGAACCCTTAACCATGTTTGACCATCAACTGTTGTTGAAAACCTCGTGACGTGTTAATGTGATAAGTTGTCCTTGGCTCCCTGATCTTTGTTTGTGGGCTCATTGCCACGCAGCATGCTGCCGTAACTATGTTTTGCAGCTGCATCAGTATCTCAGGTCAAGCGGGTGGCAAGAAAGCATGACCGCTACGGCTTCTTCTGAGTCTGCCTTGAGCAGATTCCGTCACTGTCACGACGTAGGATTCGCAGACTGCAAGAGAAAACACGTTGGACGTAGGCCCCATGTTAGTTCCCTACACCGTAGACCCTTTAGAGGCTTGTACACTCAACGCTCTGTGTTGATACTCCGTCTGTGTGTGCGTGTGTGTGTGTGTGTGCGCGTCATTTTACATGTGGGGCAGTGGGTGGTGTGCAAGATGCAATCTTCAGGCAGGGAACCACATCATATTTTCATAGCACATCTCTGAATTTGCAAGACCCGCGAAATCTAGTACAGAGGCGGGAGTAATTACTTAGTACTGGTATCCTGTTAGTCCTTATCCAGGTTCACTTTAACACACGTATCCCAAAACCTGACTTCTGCTTGTTCAGGGCATCAGCTTAAAATACTATATAACCTTCTAGAGACAGAGGTTTAAGGGTTTTGGGCTTGATGTGGGCCTTGGGGTGGTTGTAAGGTGTACGGTCTCTAAACCCTGCATTTCCTCAAGCCCCAAACACTGTCGTTTAGGCTTTAAACTTGATTAGGACGCTACTCGAAAACAACCCTGGTGGCAGCCATTTTGGCCAAACGCCACTTTATTGTAGGACCTCTGTCATGGATTTGTGTGTCCATGCCGGAACCTCCGCAAGCATTCCGGGCGCTGTGATCTTTGATGAAGGCCTGGCCGTCATACCTGCACCAAAGTTGGAAAGTCGAAGTCGCAGCAAGCAATACGAGAAGGACGTGGTGAGATAGTAAGGGGTCTGAACATTCAATGAACAGAGATGTGTAGCTGTTTGGTAACATGCCAGAAAACAGATTTCTTCTTACCAGGAGCCAGTTGATGATGAGGAGGTTGACATCGATTGGATGGCCCATCTTACAAGGAGAGCGGGTACAGATGAAGGCATTGAGTCAGATCAGCTCTTGGCAGAGGTTCTACAACTTTCGGGACATGGATGTGAACGAGCAGCAGGTGCCCGGTCCAAGTCGCTGTTTTCGGCTCCGGAGGCCAGAGTCGATGTGCCCCATCCATGTCGCAGCCAAGCACGGCCACGCGAAGATCGTGAAATCGCTTCTCATGGCGCGAGCAGATCCCAAGCGGAAGACATCCCGGGGCCGCACGGCGCTTGAGATCGCGCGGAAAGCAGATGTGGATGGCTCCCATCGCGAGGCGGTGGAGGCTCTCGAGATTGCCCAGGGGGCTGTCTCCCTCCGGCGAGCCATTGAGATCATGGGCAGTTGAATTCGCACTTGCAGTGAGCACTCCGTGCTAGCGCTGCTAGGGATGTGGTGCAGAGTTTAACTCTAAACCCTAAACCGAAACCCTGAGGTTTGCAGAGAGACGGCCTTCAAAGGATCATACTCTAGTTTTGCGAGCTTGCATCGGAACTGGCAATCCCGCTCAGCGCGAGAATCTGCGCTTGGGCCACGATCGAGCGTCATCGAACTGTACCGGTTGTTTTCTCAGAGGACTAACACTGAGCCAGCCAATAACTCATAATGCAATTCTTTGGTAGGGTTGACCTCAGAACCCTGTTCTACTGAAAGCTAAGCTCGTAGCTTTCTCAAATTTTTGCTGACTGTTTCGACCTCGCTCTGCTTTGACAGATATGCAAGTCGCTTGAAATCAGCGAGCCTGATGGCAGCATTGGTCAGCTTAGGTCTCGAGTTGCCTACACCCTGAACCCTAAAGTGTACATGTTGTAGTGATGGTGGTCGCAGGAAGTTGTAGACTTTTGGGTCTAGTGCGTGGGGTTGTGGTCACAGGATCTTGGATATCCCTAAACCCTAAACCCTAAACCGTGGCAGCCATCAGGAAGCGATCTGCCATCGCATTGAATTGAAAGCCGGTGCAGGTTTCTAACATCTCTGCGTAAGGCTTTCATTTAAGTGTTGACTTACTCCTCCAAGACGGGCTTTTTGGACTTTGAACTTTTATTGTGGGTGGCCATAACGCGGTGTAAATATCATGTACAGTATGTGTAAATGTGTATGTATATATCTAGATACAGATATACGTGCATGTTAGCATCATTATAATATACGGACGTGTACTGTGCAGCGTGTGCTCATGACATGTGTGTACATGCATGCATACATACACACATACATACAGACATGCATAGTTTGTTAGATGTACAAAGTCTATGCATAGCTCCAGACACTGCAGACACTATTCCTGGGGTTCTACCTTGGGTGTCAAGAACGGGGCTCCCAGCCACGATAATCTGCGCATATTTCGGGCTCATGTCCCACAATTTGCAAAATCCCGGCACGGCCGTGTCCTAAGGAAAATGCGGGTCATTGTACAGCTGAGTACGTTGGCTGGATTTTGGATTCGAAATGTCTGAATCCTGCTATATTTGGTATATATTGTATAGGGTTTCGGGTTTATGGTTTGGTATGAGAGGAAGCATGTTGGTTGTTTTTGTCCTGCCTCCCGCCAGCACATTGCGGCAAGCATGTGGGCATGTCTCTGAATCCACCCGTACACTAGGGGAAGCATTTTGGCCGGGGTCCTGAATATCGCCAGTATACATGGGCGGAAAGAGTTTTTTCAATTAACTAGTGTGTCTGGCTCCTACCAGTGCAAGGGATGAAACATTTTGGTCGTCGGCTCTTGGAGGTTTCGTGATGGTCTCCAATTGCTTCGTGGTGGTCTCCTGGTGGTCTCCCGGTCGTTTTGTAGTGGTCGCCCGGTTGTCTCTTCTTCTTGGCCTCCTGGTGGTCTCTCGTTGCTTGTGGTGGTCATGGTCTGGGTGGTACCTGCCCTCTCGCTGGTGAACAGGCAGGTGCGCTCCGCGGTGCGTGCAGGGGGGTGGGCACGGGAGTGCGTGCGGTGAATTTGTTCTATTTTACTCGCTGCTTGGAGAGATTTATGCTGGCATTACAGAAAAACACAATATGAATGCATTCAAAGTGTCATCACAGGTTGAAACATGCATGTTCTGTAGAATCCAAGGCTATCCTTAACTGCACGAAATGTTTTCTGCATATCCAGGTGTGTGATACAGGTCGATGCTTCCCGTGTTCAGTCGGTGTGATGTATGTTTAGGGTTTAGGGTTTAGGGTTTAGGGTAATGTAGGAGCCTAGATAATTACCAATACTATGTTGGGGGCTCCTTATTATAATTATGGTATCATATAATAGGCCCGAAGACCGTATTCTAATTATGATAAGGCCCCAATATTACTCACCAAGCATTGCGCCGCTGTTTTGCTGCTTGAAATTAAATGCGTTTTCTTCCTCTGCGGGGGAAGCTCGCAGCTTTGCAGCTTTTGTGTGTGTGTGTGTGTTGTTCTATGTTTGTATTTATTGGTTCGTCAATCTATCAATAATGTCTGCGGTGGTGTATATTTTAGGCAATACGAGAAATTATTAGATAATGAGGACTGGGAGGGGTGTTGCAGGAGGGTTTTCAGAATGAGTTTGGGGAGGGCTGGATTTGAGGCTTCCTACGGAAATCGGATGCATATGGACATGACGGCAGCGGTCCCTGGGCGGCAAACGCTGTAGGCGCGGGGACCCTGTTCCAGCGTTCGCTGGCCCCCAGCGGATGCTGGAGCCGACCGGGGACACTGGCACGGGGTCCGCGGGCCTCATTCGCAGCCGCCAGCGGAAGCTAGAGGAGGATCCTCGTCCTGACTTCCGCAGAAAGCTTTGGTTCCTTCGAAAACGATGCCTGCCCCGTGCGCAACCTGGAACCCCTCCTCCAGCATACCTCCCACTTCGATTTCTCTTGGCAGTCTCCTGGATTCGTATGACAACGGAGCCAATTCTGTTCCGTTTGACAAGATTGTGTAGTCTGGTGAGGGTTGCAGAATTTTGACTTCCGGAAGACGAGCCGTCTGGATTCACCAACGGCAGTTTTGCAAGTTATATTGGGCGCGGTTTAGGGTTTAGGGTTTAGGGTCTAGGGCTTGATTTGATGGCCATGTCTATCTAACCCAAAAGCTCCAGAATCCCTATTTTTCTCCTATGGGGTCCACGCGAAACCCAAGTTAGCCATTCAGGTTTCGGGTTCCAACACATTCCTCCGTTGGGGATAAGTAGGCTTGAATACAGACTATTCCGCGAGATATACCGGGCTTCGCACTAAATGATGTAGAGCTGTTCCGAAACCGTAAGCCGAAAGACCCTTAAAGCAGCACCCTCAACAGTTCCCTAAAGTTCCTAAAGCCTCAAGCCCCAAAGCACTGACACCAAGTTAAGCCCGTAAACCATGAATCCTCCATGCGTGCACGGTTGCTTGCAACGCGCAAGCCCCCAGCGCGGGCATACCACCACAACTAATCTCTTTCTTTCTCTTATATATACATATATGCGTATAACCAACTAGATGGAGACAACATGAGAACACCAGGAGACTAACCAAAAGATGCCCAAACAGATCATCCCGAGAGCACCAGAACATCACAAGACCATCGGCAAATACTTAGATACAAGATGTATGGACATGTAATATGTCGTGTTCACAACATGATACACACCCATGCGCATATGTACGTTTACTGGTGACCGCACAATGTAATAAGTGCACACTTGTATTGCGCTGGCACTTGCAGGAGTAGGTTGAGCGTGTAAATTTCTCGCACACCCTGGCCAATCGTAAGGCCTGGTCTTTAATCTCCTACCTCGTCCAGAAGCTTCTGGCGCAGTTCGGCTCTTGCTACGGGTTTCGGCTTAGATAGCCGTGATCGGGATCTGTAGCGAAATTGTATCGAATGGTAATCTTTCCTTACGATGGTTCCTTGGTTTAGGGTTTAAAGGTTTAGGGTTCAGGGTTTAGGGTTCAGGGTTTAGGGTTTAGGGTTTAGGGTTTAGGGTTTAGGGTTTGAGGCACCTCAGCTGAAAAAGGGTTTGAGGTTTAGGGTTTAGGGTTCAGGGTTTGAGCAAGAACGCAACGGGCTCAAGCTCGGTGGCTTCTGGAGCCGCGTGACCGGCTTCAGCTGCCATCCCGCCAGGCTCTGAGCGGGGAGGTGCTCCCTAGGCATTCTGCTACACTGCCGCCCTCAGCCCTGGTAGTAGTGACGAGCGTAGGAATCGCCATGGGATCTGAAGGGATTTGCGTAGGGATTAAGGTTTTGGCACTAGGGTTTGTTTCAGTGGTGTTAGGAGTTTGGTTTCGAAGTTTGCTACTGAGGGGCAAATACCTGCCCGTACAGTGACTTTCGGTTCGATGCGGAGAGGGCGAAGCATCTGCGAGATCTTCGCGACTCCTGTAAGCGACGCACACTCACCCAGAGAACACAATACCCATGAAGCGAATAAATACTCAGCAAAGTTAAATGAAGGTTCCTTTTATCATTTAAGGGGTATGTCTAATGTAAGGGGTAGTATTCGGCTTTGGTGGCAGTTCTTGGAACTCCAGCGGAGAGGGAGGGGTTCAAACCCCCTTTTTCGGTGGGACAAGAGCGGAGAGGGCCTCGTTATTCTCATCTCGCAGTTTTCATCACCAGGCACCCACGGGCCCCATAGTAGTTCCTTTTTGGGGTTACCTTGTAGGATTCTATATATATGAACCCCAAAAAGGAGCTACTTTAGGGCCTATGGGTATTGCTTGCGTGATCACACGCTGTCCATGACTCCGCAGGGGTGCCATGCAGAAGTCTTACACCGGCAGCCTGCTCCCACCCAAGCACGATCCTAGAACACACGGCCCCCTCGGCCTTGAAACCTGAAAAATACAAGCAAAATGAGCCTAAACCCTAAACCCTAAACCCTAAACCCTAAACCCTAAACCCTAAACCCTAAACCGAACAAACAGGCACAACTTGAATCAAGTGCTACGGCAAGAACTCCGCCAGGCAGCCCGAAGGTCGGTGGTGTAACATAGGGGCCTGAATAATCAGAAGAGGGTTATGGGATATATATATATATATATAACCATATATATATATATAACCATATATATATATATATATATGTGTATATATATATATATATTAGTACCATAACTATATTAAGGCACCCTAGGGCTCTAGGGAATAGCATTCTGCAGCAAGGCCCCTATGTTAACATCATCACTGACCGTTTCTGAAGTTTAACTGAGCCAGGATATGACAACCCGGAGGAGTTGCAACACGATGCGGCGAATTGACGGTGGGATGTTTGCGACTCCTGGAAGCGCGGTGCACTCCAACAGAGAGCCCGAGAGGGTTTAGGTGTTGGGAAAGAACACATTTTTCTGGACACGTTGTCCATGACCCAGCAGCTGCGGCATGGAAAAAGAAAGTGCAGATGGCCGTTCGTTTCCTGAGCTGAGGCTGATACGGGTTGCAGCTTTCCTAAGACCGCACGGAGGCTGCGTAACATCGGCCCAATCGCTAGAGCGTACATCCTATAAGCCCTAGCCTGGCACTGTGGGAGTTGTTGACCGAAGCTCTAGACTTTACCATGCAGAAACACCGACCACCACCAGGTGGACACCCTGCGACACTGACCGGGGCAACACCGGGACCACCGACCAGATTAAAAAGAGTACGGACCGCGGCAGCGGCAGAGACTCGACGGGGACAAGGACCAAGACATCGACCAAAACGACACGGACACCGATAGCGACACCGGCTACACAACCGCGACGGGACACCAATCGAAGTTGACACAAGACCGGGAAGCCCACCGCCCCGACTTTTGGTCGCTTTCTCAAAAGCTACCGTGGCTGCGCTTTTCGAGGGGGTATACATTTTGGACACCAAACCTGGAGAGATGCAGATGCAGAGGTTTAGAGTTTAGGGTTTAGGGTTTAGAGTTTAGGGTTTCGGGTTTAGGGTTTAGGGTTAAGGGTTTAGGGTTTAGGGTTTAGGGACCTCGTTCAAAAAAGGGTTGAGGTTTAAGTCAAGAAGTCCGGCTCACTTGCAAGAGGCAGCCTCCCCACATCGTGCAGAAGCCCCAGGCATGACTTGAATCCCGTTCCGTAGCACCTATAGTCTCCATTGTAGTTCCATTTTTTGGAAAAACCATCCCCCAAAGAAGAACTACAATGGAGACTATAGGCAAGAACTCAGGCAGCAGGAGCGCCCTCGGTTGCGCAGCCGTTGTGGCCAAAACTCAGCTTGTGGCATTTTGGGTATTGCAGTGACCTCTGTCATGGCTTTGTGCGCCCATGCCGGAACCTCCACAAGCCTACCGGGCTCTATGATCTCTGGGGAGGGCCAGATCCTTCCTACGCCAAAGTTGGAAAGTCGATGGCGCACGGAGCAGCATGAGAAGGACAAGGAGAGATGGTATAGGGGTCTGATGAGCATTTGACAACCATATCAATATCAATTAGAAATATCTCCGCGAAACCATCTTGATCTTGCCAGGAGCCAGTTGACGATGAGGAGGTCGACATCGACGCGATGGCCGGTCTTAGAAAGAGAGAGCTGGTGCAGATGAAGGCATTGAAGCAGATAAGCCCTTGGCTGCGGTACCACAACTTTCGGGAGATGGATGTGAACGAGCAGCAGGTGCCCAGTCCCAATGGCTGTTTTCTTTTCAACAGGCCAGAGTCCATGTGCCCCATCCATGTCGCAGCCAAGCGTGGCCAAGAGAGTATCATCATCATTCTTCTCATGGCGCGAGCAGATCCCAAGCAGAAGACATCCCGGGGCCGCTCGGCGCTTGAGATCGCGCGGAAAGCAGATAAGGAAGGCTCCCATCGCGAGACGGTGTGGACTCTCGAGGCTGCTGAGAGGACTGTCTCAGCCCGGCGAGCCATTGAGATGATGTGTCATTGAATGCATGCTTGCCACTTGCAGCGGGAACCTATGCTGGGGCTGCTTGGGGATGCGGTGTATAGTTTAGGGTTTCGGGTTTGCAGAGAGACATCTTTCAAAAGATAGTCCGACCTGAAAAGCGCAGTCAATTCTCACAGAGGGGCCCTAAACCCTTAACCCTAAACCCTAAACCCTAAACCCTAAACCCTAAACCCTAAAACCCTAAACCGGGGCCGACACTGAGTGGACACGGCCCCGAGAGTTCCATGGCAACTGGCTTGACAAAGAGGCCTGAACAAGTAACCGCGAATAAGACTGATTATTCATTCCTTAGGGTTCCTTGATCTACCCCCGAACCCTATTCTACTGAAGCAGGCACTCATATAGCCTTGTGGCCGATTTTTTGGACTGCGCTTTGATTTGGCAGATATGCCAGTCGTTTGAAATCATCAAGTCTAACGGCAGCACTGGTCAGCTTTGGTCTCGAGTTGCCTACAGTCTTACAGCCTGAACCATACATTGTCATAGTGATGGTGGTTACAGGAAGTTGTAGAAGCTTAGGTTTGGGGTTTGGGATTGTGGTCACAGGAAGTTGGATATCCCAGTTGCAACCATCGCGAAGCGATGTTTTTTTTTTTCCTGGGTATTTTTCCATCGCATTGAAATCCCGCTCGGGTTTCCAATATCTCTGCGTGAGGCTTTCAGCTGTTGAGTGTGTAAACTTCACTCCAGTTTTAAGGCTCACCAATCGTAAGGCATTATCTTTAGCATGCTACCTCGTCCAGACGCTTCTGCCACGGCTCGGCTCTTGCTGTGGGCTTTAGGCTGCTAAAATCGCTACCCGTGGCGTTTGGTATCGTATTTAAACGGTGTGCTTCCCTCGTTGTGATCCGTCGTTTAGGCTCTCTAGCAAGAGCAGAGCAAGCCGGAGCTGACGGGTTGGTTGAGCAGGCTGCGTTGTGGAACATCATGACTGACCGAAACGGGCTGAAGCTCAGTGGGTTCTGGATTCAGGTATCGTGCTCCACATGGTATTCCGTCAACCACTGGGCCGGGAGTTGAGTCCTAGCACCGAGGCGTGGTAATATAGGGGCCTAAATAATCAGAATTGGGTTTGGGATACATAATTTAATTAAAATAAGGAGCCCCCAAAACCCTACTCTAATTATTAAGGCCCCTACATTAATGATGAGACTTTGCTTGGTCTTCGGGTTTAACAACTCGGCTTTAGAATTAGATTTAGGGTTCAGTTTTGAACTGTAGGACTGAGGAAGTTTCAGGGTTTTGGGGGCTTTAGGGCTTAGGGCTTTTAGGGTTTAGGGTTTAGGTGGGTTCTAGGGGTTTTTAGGGTTTTGGGGTTGAGTGTTTAGGGAAAGTTCGTAGATATCTGTTCGGGAATTGAGGTTCGGTTTGGGGCCGAGACACTGACATGTCAGTGGGATTTTTGCAACTCCTGTAAGCGAGGCATTTGTAACCGGGGACCCCAGTACCCTTGAACAATGCAATACTCCTAAACCCTCAACCCTAAACCCTACACTTCTACCCTATAACAAATTCAAGAGTACTGCCTATTCAATTGGGTATTGGCTTTGATGGCAGTTCCTGGAGCTCCAGCCAGACAGCGAGGGAGGGGTAGAAAGCCCGCATCTCCTCCGGGACAAAAGCGGAGAGGCCTGGTAATCCGCATATTCGCCATCTAGGAGTTTTCATCACCTTGCACTTCCTGTGAGCACTGGCTGTCTGGCATTGTCCATGACCCAGCAGCGGTGCCGCCAGAGCCACTAACCGTTAAGCATGATCGGCAGAGAAAAGTACCCGTCCAGAAGCCTACAACTTTAACAACCCTAAACCCCTATTGAACCAGGTTCTCCAGCAAGAACTCATGGCGAGCCGGCGACATGTCTCGTGCCGGTGAGCCCGGCGCACTCAAACAGAGAGCCCAATACCCCTTAAAGGGATGCACCTTAAATCATGACCAGAATCCGGTGAAGACCCTAAGGAAGTTTACATAAGCTTACCCAAGGAGTACCCCGGGGCCCTAAACCCTAGACCCTAAAACCCTAAACCCTAAACCTTTTGCAGTTCCTCTAGAGAGGGTGGTGTTCAAAGTCCCGAACCTCCGGCCGGACAAGAGAGGACCTCTGATCTCACACTCTTCGTGTAGCAGTTTTTCATTCAGGGTTTGGGATTTATGGTATGGGGCTTAGGGTATAGGGTATAGGGTATAGGGTATAGGTTTAGGGCTTTGTGTGACCACATATATACATGTTCTAGACATGTCATCCACGATGCCGCAGCTGTGCGATGAAAACGAAGGTGCAGTTGGTCTCTTGTTTATGCCATATACCCTACAACAGTTCAACTTCAGGGTTCAGGGTTTTTGTTTTAGGGTACTTGGACAACCTCTGGTTACAAAGCTGAGTAAGAGAAGGTAGTCATAATAACCTATTATTGTACCCCTTAAAGTACCCTATTATAGTACCCCTTTATAGTAACCATTATTATAACCCTTGACCCCTATAGTACCCCTTGAGGTCCCTGCCCCTCCGGACGAACCTAACATGTAAGCCAACCAGAAACCCCATGCCCTACTCTGAGATAAAGGAACCACCCAAGAAAGCCCTTTAACAGTTTTTTAAGCAAACAACTTTTGGGGCTGTAGCGATTTAGGGTTAGGATCTATGCAAGCCCTAAGCCCGAAACCTTTGATGAAACCTCCGAACCTACACCCCAAACCCAAACCCAAAACCCTACATCACCAACGGAGTCTCCCACCGCTTTTCTTTCATGGCAGCGGCTAGCGTTCGACGCGCTGAGCCAGGATCTGTGGGAGCTGGAAGGGGGGGAGGGTGGTTGAGGGTTTTAAAGTTTAGTGTTTCTTGTGGCTTTCGGCTTCAGAGAAGGGGGTGTCTTTGTGTAATGCCAGCGCCTAATCGAAAATAACAGCTTGTGGGGTACATCACTTGATGAAACCATATATATATATATATACATACACACACTGATATCTATATCTATGCCTTTATCGATCTTTACATACATATATATATATATAAGTATACATGTGTATATATATATATACATACAGGACTAGAGGCGTAGATTCTGACATTATTCAGGCCCCTGTGCCAGGGGCCCTGAGTTCGAATGGGGAGGTTTAGAAAGGGTTCAGGGAGGTTTGGGACCAAGGGCTTGGGGCTTAGGGTTTAGGGTGCAGGGTTTAGGGTTTAGGGTTTAGGTTTAGGGTTTAGGGCTTAGGGTTTAGGGTGTAGGGTTTAGGTTTAGGTTTAGTGTTTAGGGTATAAGGCTTAGGGTTTCACTCAGAGCCCAGCCGCAAAATAGGGTGCAGGGTTTAGGGTTTAGGGCAGTAGAAGTGGAAAGCTTGTGCAAAAGGGCATCTACTGGCGTAGACTCGTAAAGACAGGGTTCAGCTCACTTTGTGATCCATTTGACGATCGCCACGAACATTCCCAGAGAGTCCAACTGTCTTTACCTTATATCATCGGTTTGAGCTCGCTTATAACTGAACGATGCTGAAGGTAAATTGTTCTATAAAGGGATCTCTCTCTCTCTCTCTCTCTACTCTAGGTACAGTAAGTAGCAGCGCATGCAACAAGGGTGTGATTTATTCCGGGTGCCGCAGCGACTGACCACGTTTCGGAACATATTCTTCGGTGAAACAGACTGCGAAAATACGCCTGACGCAACAACTGTCAACCAAAAACGCTAAAGCCTAAACCCTAAGCCGGCAGATCCGCATAGCCACTCTCACCGCAACGCAAGTTTGACTGCCGAGCAAAGCGCCGCTCCCTTGGACTCCAACCCTAAACCCTAGACCCTCCAGGGTCCCGAACATACCCTGCAGTGCGGGCTCGTCCTTGCCAAGTAGGAGGGAAAAACCCTGAAACCTAAAACGTGTATGGAGTCTCTTTGCCTGAGAGCCCACCTCAGAGAGTGAATGTGCTTGAAGTTTACCCTTTTGCCTTTTTTTGGGTTCCCTTATTACAACACAAAAGTCGGAAAAAGGGAACCCTTAATATTAGGGGGCTACTGGGAACCTAGATTCCGGTTTTAGGGGTACATCTAAACCCTAAGCCCTAATCAAGAGTGTTTCAGGCGAGCTCAATTCCTGACTTTAAGGCGTATCAGGTTAGTTCCTACCATTGCCTTGAACTATCATTTGAAAGTTTTTAGGTCGTAGTTGGTAGTTCTGTAAACCCTAAACCCTTAATTATTCCCGAACCCGTCGAAAACCTACACTCTACACCCCTTAACCCCAAGTCCCTCTGCCTGGATTGTCCGAATTGTGAGCGCCGACACCCCTAAACCATGCACCCCAAGACTCTAAACCCAAACCTTGGTGAGGCCCTGCTTGGCAGCTTCTCAGGCAAGTTGCTGCCCGTCCCAACAAGGACAGGGCAGCGGATGGCTCGGGAGTTCGAGTTGCGGATGTAGGGTTTAGGCTACGTGTTTCTACCCTAAACCCTAACCCTAAGCCCTAAAGCCTATAGGGCTTGCCTTTACAGCTTTCAGGATTCAGGGTTTGTCATGAGAGCTGAACTTCCCTAGGCTCAGATTCTGGCGATTGCACAAGCCCTGATGCAAAACTGGTTTTGTGGCCGCTCCGGACATCTCTCCTTTAGGGGTTTAGGGTGTTGGGTTTAGGGCCGGAGCTCAACCAGCAATAGCGGCACCAGAATCGGCAAAGCGTAGTTGGAGGGTGTGACTATGTATTGGTCGCGACTATAGAAAATATAGCATTGGGATTGAAAGGAACGATATGACTTTGCTGAGCTTTTTTGTAGCTCACAAGGGTTCAGGAACCTTGATTCCTCCAGTCGTATGTATTTGTAAGGTTTTGAGGTTGGATTTTACAGAAGCCCCTCAGAAGCCAATGAACTGTCAGAGCTCCTTCAGTCAGGGATACGGTTTAGGGTTCAGGGTGTAGGGTTCAGGCTTTAGGTGTTCAGGGTTTAGCGTTCATGTTTTAGCGTTTAGGGCAAAAAGGGTTCAAGGATATCTGACCCTGCAGGTTACTAGAACCAGGCGTCCGGTGGAGTTGCGAGGCGGCGAGCTGGCAAAGTCTTCGCGTTCTGGTTATGCTTACGTGCTAACTAGGCGCCCCGCCCTGCACCCCTAGATTCCCTAGATGCCTTAAGCCCCATCTTTTAAACGCAAGGCCTTAGCTCCTTTAAGACCCAATCCCTATCTTCTTGTGTTAAGGTTTAGGGTGACAACAAAAGCTTCATAGAACTAGCAATATCTCTCGTGGTCGGTTGGGGGCCGTACCTCATCTAAACCTATCGCCGAAGCCCCAAACGCAAGACCTAAACCTAACCCTAAACCCCAAACCCTAAACCCTAAACCCGAATCCTACTAAACCCAGCCCAGACACCCCAGTGGAATTTGCTGGGCCAGACAGGACTGGCTGCCAAAGATCGCAGCCTTGCCTGAGGCCTGTCGGGCCCTTTGTAGGAATACCTGCCGAACTTGTGAATTTGTAGCATTTTTGTGTTTCTAACAGGGTTTTACTAGATCCTTAATTTAGGATTAATTATACCTTAACAGATAATAAGGGGACAACAAAAGGCGTTTCCTGAATTTCGGTGGTTTTGGGCTCTCCACGTGCAAGGACGTGTCCTGGCTTAATGTCTTCCAGGGATGGAGGGGCGCCTCAAGGTTTGGGCGGTTTAGGGTTTAGGGTTTAGGGTTTAGTGTTGAAGCTTTCGGGTTTAAGGCTCAGGGTCGAGGATTTAGTGTTTAAGCTTTAGGGTTTGGGGGAATTTGCTGTTGTGTCGCTGCAGCAGCTGTGCTGGTCATGCTACATGTGCATGTACAACTATACGAGCTTGCTTACACGTTTTGCAAGAATTTTCAGTTGTAAGCCCATACTGTTAAAGAGCAACCGGCGTGGTTCAACACAGGGTCCGGGCATGTCGGATATCTTGTCTCTCAGACCACGGGCCCAAAAGCTCCATCCGCAACCTCCGCTTCCCCCGAGAGCCCAAACACCTTTCAGCTTATGTTGAAATCAGGTTTCCGGTTGTTTTGCTGGTGAAATGTTGAAAAAGGTAGGCTTCTGAATTCAAGGGCCTCGGTCTCTGTTTCATTAATGAGGGTGTTCCTGGATCTGGGTTTTCGGGCTTCGAGTAGGGCTCAAGGCGCAAGCTTTGAAGTTTGGACTCAATCCATAGCCCACGGAGGCAGCAGACACCACTGAAGAGCTTGCAGCACTGGATGCGCTATCTGGAGGGAACAGGGTTTACGATCAGGGCTTTGCCGGTGAGGGTTACACTATGGCAATTGTTACTACCACTGTTGCTGATATTATTGTTGCCGTTGCTTTGCGTTGCGATTGTAGCCATAGATTTTCTTGTGGTGGTGCCTTGACATTCAATTTATCTTGGTTTGTCTTATGGGTCCAGGATCGATGTATCTACTAATGTATTGCTACATTGGCGTCACTGATGTGCTGAAGCCTCTAGCAAGGTTAAGGCATACTGCTTCTGCAGGCCGCAGGAAGGAAGTCTGAAGGTAGGGTGCATCGCTCACTGTGGACCTGACAGTGGTAGGATCCAGCAGAAAGTGCACCCCTTACGCTACATGTGCGAAGACTCTCGAAAGACATAAGTGTGCCATCACCAATTCCCTCTTAAACCCTAAAGCCCTGAACCCTAAATCCTAAACTCCTGAACCCTAAATCCTAAACCCGGAATTCTTGCCAGGCAACTGGAAACCTGCGACGTGGGCATGTAACTCCCTCCCGTCGTAAGCCTCGGCCTTTGAACCGGTTCAAACACCCTAATATAGGGGCCTTAACAATACCTGTAATATTTGTTGTGGTCATTTTGTAATTATAGGGTAATGGCCCCAAAGACCCTAGTCTGATTATTAAGGCCCCTACATTAACCCCTGCAATTGAGCTCTTGCTTTTCGAGGCTTGTCCAGCAAGCCTATCCCTCGATGCAGAGCCCTGATTCCCAATTAAGACATACAGTAGCCCGAACTGCCAAAACTCTTGACAGCACCCTTTTTGTACCTACCCCTTATCGCACCTCTTATGAGTACCCCTTACGGGGAGTTCTCCAAATTGGCCCCAAAGGTACGGCACCCTTCTAAAAAGGACCCTCAAAGGGACCCGAACTTAGAAACCTACCAGTTCAACCATCCCTCGACGCTAAACCGTAAGCCATACGCTCAAAAACAAAAGCCTAAACCTTAAGCTAGAGAACTACCCCTGTGGTACCCCGTTTGGGTTTAGGGTTTTGGGTTAACCCTAAACCCTAAACTTGCTGCTTATAACCCCCCCAGATTCCCCTTCAGCCCGGTGTCTCTCAGGCTTCAGAGGCACTCCCAAGCGGTGGCAGGCGCCAACCTTAAAGACGACATGAACCCTTAAAAGGGTTTAGGGTTTAGGGGGACACTACAAAGGTTCAGGTTTTAGGGTTTAGGGTGTAAGGTTCATATACTATATATCCCTAAACCGGTACAATGTTTAGGGTTCAGGGCTCAGTGTTTAGGGTAAAAGATTTATATACCATATAGCGTTTCAATAGGACCGCTACTTACAAGGGCCATTTGGTCCTTAAGCTTCTCTGGCACACAGGATTCAGAGGCTTAGAGCAACATGATGGTTTGTGAAAGGGTTTTTAGGGTTTCGGCTTTACGACAGGGGTATACCGGGTTTAGAGTGCATAGCATTAAAAGGCGTTCAGGGTGTATATCATGCTTTTAAAAGGTTGTTTAGGGTTTCTACCACGAGCTTGGGGTTGATAGAGGGTTTACCCTAAACCCTAAACCCTAAACCCTAAACCCTAAACCCTAAACCCTAAACCCTAAACCCTTTATAATTTTAGAATTTTCAGCTCTGGGGTTGTTTGGGGGGTGGAGCCTCGGGCTTCCAAATTCTATCAACCCCCGATAGAGCTCTATCGACCCCTACACCCTAAATAATCTTAATCTTTATAGACCCGAAACCCCAAGCTCTGTAGAACCCTGAACCCTATAGAACCTTAGGCCCTAAACCTTATAGATCCTAAACCCTGAACCCAAAACCCCCAAGTGCCCCAAACTCCAAACTCTGGAGGGCTGCCGCACCCACTGCAGACGCGGCTTCGAGACTCTGGTGTGACCGGGCTGGCCGCGGCGACGCAGGCGTGTAATATAGGGGCCTAAATAATTACATTTTTTTTTGGGGGGGGGGTCCTTATTAATTTTTTATTGGGTCCCAAAACCAGATTCTAATCATTCAGGCCCCTATATTAGTTATCTTTATGATCTTGAGAATAGCAGTGCTATTGCTATTGTTTTGCATTGTTGCTCTTATTCTTACTGCTGCATTTTTAACAGAAAGAGTCGTCTTCTTCTTTGTACTACTTAATTTCAAAGACTGTTATCAATATTAGTGTTTTTTTTTTGGAGTCGTGCTTTCCTGGTTATTGCTTTCTACCATTTTACATTTCCTTTTATGATTAACAGTACTACGGTTATTATTTTTGTTACTAAGAATACAACTACTATCATCTAGGACGACGGCGACGGCTGCTGATCTACTACTACTAGTACTACTACTACTACTACTACTACTACTACTACTACTACTACTGCTACTATTACTACTACTACTACTACTACTACTACTACCACCACCACTACCACCACGCTTCTTGAGAAGTATTTTCATGGGATGTAGCTAGTCAAAGCTTCCATTCTTTCCATGATCGTTATTGTATTTCGTTGTATCAACGTAGTTTTTGGTTCTCGTTACTACTAAACATATATCTGTTGTTGAGTAGTCGTTTACCATTTGCTGTTACGTTTATGTGCTCTTGTTCTTGATGCTGATGTGATGATTACATATAAATCCTGCATTGCCTTAAGGACCCTATACTATGGGGAATTATTGAATAATCCTTGTTATGGGTCATGCAGGATTTATACCATCAACCGTTTTGTGTAATGGTGTGTCGCTCAGTTTCCATACGGGTTCTTTGGGTTTGAGGAATGTAGTAATGTAGGGTAAGAAGGCGGATATCTCTCTCATCTTGCTCTGTTTTGCTTTGTTATTCCCTCTGTAATATGTATGTATATACACGTTTGTGCATACATACATATATATATATATGTTATAAATAGATATACCTATGTGTACTGTATACATACTGTTTCTTTTCACGGTCCGTGCGTGATCCTGCCAAGGAGAGCTACTGCCCCAAACCCTGACTCTGAAAGCCCACATAATAAGCCAGAGCCGTGAACCATTGCAAAATCCAAGCCTGTCATAAAACCCTAAACCCTGAACCCTCACAAAAGAAGACCTTACTCGACTGGGTCGACTCGAGAGTTCAAAACCGGATCAAATCCCTGTTCGAATTGCGAAGGCTTCTAGATGGTTGAAAACTTCAACCAAAAGCCGAAAGCCTTGAACGGCCTGGTTGTGAGTATGAATGCTGGTTTATAAATGGACACTAGAGCCAAAAATCTGACATCCGGTGGCGCGGAACCCTAAGGGGGTTTAGGGTTTAGGGGCCTAAACCCTAAACCTTGAAGGCCTATGCTCTTCTCCGTGTCCGCGACAATACCGTTGCTTCGCCTGCAACGGTTTCAGGGTTTAGGGTTTAGGGCTTACGTTTTAGGGTTTAGAATTAGGGATACGTTTTAGGGCTTAGGGTTTAGGTATAGCCACATAGATGTATAGCAGATATAACATGCTTTGTATACATATGCGCAATCCACAATCATTTTGATCTATAGGTGGACAGTTCTGTTGTATGTAGGTATAGATGCAGGTGTGGATGTATATCATCTAGATATAGATGGATATAGATACGTACATATATATATATACATACATACATACATACATACATACATACAAACATATACGTTTAATATTTATTTATGTATTTATTTACAGAAAATACGTACACATGTTGTTCTTAACGTCTGGCTTGTCTCGGTTCAACACAGCTTGGGAGTTTGGGGTGCTGCAGGCGGTGGGATACGGCGGTTCAAGGATTTATGATTAAATTTTATGGTTTTGGCTTAGGGCTATCAGGTTTTGGCATTAAGGATTCAGATGCTGAGCTGGGAGTTTCGGTCTAAAGGAATCCGGAGCTAGGGTTGTGGGTTGTGGGCTGCTGGGAAGGTTTGAGTTGGAGGTTTGGGGCTTAGGGTAATATAGGGGCCTTCATAATTGGAATAGGGTTTTGGGTTAGATGAAGCTTTTCTGGTGTGAGGAACTCTTCAGAGAGTGGTTTTTTGTGTGCTCGGTTCGTTGCAGGGTTCTTCAGGGCGGATACCCTTGTAAGATCCCATTAATTAAGCCCTTCGCGTCCTCTTGGGTCCTTACATCGTAAATCCCAAAAGCCTCTAAGCCTTGAGCCATTGCTGCTTAAGCCTGAACCTCAAACCCTGTGTATGCGCCGAGATCCCAAAACCCCCAAGCCCCAACCCTAAACCCTATTCCCTAAAGCCTACAAAAACCCGAAGCTCAGGTCCTCTCGGAGATCTGCCGTCGAACCCAGAACCTGGCCGAGAAGGGCGCCTTTGTCGTAGAGGCGACCTCACTAGTGCGGTTTAGGGCCCAGGGTGTAGGGCTTACCTCACTAGCAATGTAGGAACCTTAATTAGAATGTTAAGGGGTTTGGGGGTTTAGGGTTTCTTTATACTATTACTATATATAAGGTTTGGACCTTTAATCATGAGAATAGGGTTTGGAGGTATGTTACACTGTACTTATGATAAGGAACCCAAAAGAACCTTATTCTAACTATGAAGGCCC
>CAJNDV010031567.1:24830-43923 GCA_905221635.1 Symbiodinium sp. CCMP2456
CACACACACACACGCACACACACCGTAAATCTTGCACTCCCCGAACCCTAAATCGAAAGCCGGATGGCAGGCCGCCGCGGCTTCCTTGCTTCTCGATGCGCTGGGGAAGCTGGCAGCACGGGGCGAGGTGGAGATGTTGTGGTGAAAGGAAAAGATGCTTGATTCATGATGATGCTTTAAGCCTTACGAGACTTTGTGGTAGAACATCCTTAGACATGGAATTCGCATTCAGGTGTATTCCTTGACTCTGGGCCTTTCAGTGTCAGAGGCTGCCAGGCAGCGGCGACGCACAAAGGAGGCTGCTTTTACCGGTTATTGGGGCTTCTGCGCTAGAGTTGCGGGTGGAGGGGTTAGGGTGTTTAAGAGTGCTTGCAGAACTTCCGTAGGCTCAGACATTCAGGCGATCGCACAAGCCCTGATGCAAAAAAAATGCTTGCAGGGTTGTTCTGTTGGGCTTGTAACTTTATGTTGTTTCAACGTCGTAGTAGCTTAACCCTAAACCCTGAAACCGACCTAATACAGCTTTGTTAACGACGAATCGGTACAGTCTCCAGACCTGTCCTGGCATTGTTCGAGAGTGAGCATCAACAAAAACCGTTAAAAATCCTCAACCCCAAACCCTAACCCTACACCATAAAAGCCCTAACCCTAAACCCCAAATCCAAATCCTTAATGCGGGCATGTCCTTGGTAAGTAGGAGGCAAAAACACCTTAAACCCTCTCTCATAGATCTCAGGCATGCGAGGCGGGAAAAAGCAAAACACCCTCTCTCCAACGCGCTTTGAAAACCCTAACCGTAACGGTTTAGGGTTTAGGGTTTAGGGTTTAGGGTTTAGGGCCCCTAACCTTGGGCCTGGTCTCTTAGAGTTTGCAAGCTTCAGGCTTTGGGGTTTAGGGTTTAAGGTTCAGGGTTCAGGCTTTGGCGTTTAGGGTTTAGGCTTTGGGGTTTCGGCTGTGGCGTTTAAGGCCCAGGGAAGCAAAGCAGGACTCAGAGGACAGAAGCAGTGGGCTTCAAGAGGCGTTGTACTTGTGACAATCCCAACTAGGCGCCCACGACCCGAGTTATAACCTACTTCCAACACACCTGGAACCTTAAGCCAGCCCCCTTTTGCCTTAAACCCTACTGTAATATGAAAGGCTAAATGATTACCTGTTTTATTCATAGGCTTCCTCATTATTATAGGTATGCTAGACAGGAGCCCAAAAACCCGATTCGAAATTTTTAAGGCCCCTACATCAACACCCTAAACCTTTAAAACCGTTGGGCCAATCTAAAACCCGAAGCAAGGCTGCCCCTAGCATCGAGTGCTGGCGAGCCACGGCCACGGCGGCTGCGCCCGCTTTTGCAGCTGCAGGGGTAAATCTCCGTCTCCGGTCTTTGAAATTTATCCATAGTCTCCATTGTAGTTCCCTTTTTTGGTTTAACCAATTTTATATTTAGGATCTTATAACGTAACCCCTAAAAGGATCTACAATGGAGACTATAGGCAGGGTTTAATGTTACAGGTTTCGAGTTCAAGATTTAGGTTTAGGGTAGTCTAGTGCAGGTTAAGGCTTGGGACCTAGTCTGTTGCGGATGGTTGGGTTGGTGCTCCGGAGCCGAGCTCTGAACACGCAGCTAGACATGTTGGTATTTAGGGCTTAGGGTTTAAGGTTTAGGGTTTAGGGTTTAGGGCATTTTAGACCTAAGGGACTAGGGGGTGGGCTCGTGGAAGAATTGCTGAATGTCATGACGAACCACAGTTACACGACTTGACATCATGCGGCAATTGGCCTTGTACTGGCAAGTGTTTTTCAGCACGATCCTGTTCAGACGCATCTTACGTGTGATTTCCGGAATATGCGGCCTATGGGACCATTCGTGTGAGTAGTTGCGACGTCAATACTACGCCTTACCATCTAGTGCTTCGAAACGTGAGAGCACCGGCGGGACAACCTAAACCGAAAACCCAAAACCCTGTAAGGCGGGCTCGTCCTTGCTAGGTGGGAGGGAAAAAAGACCCCTAAACACTCTGTCAGCTTCTAAGCCCGATATGGGAGTTTCAGAAAATTAGGGTACCTTTTTTTGGGGTCCTTATCACAGGGATCCTATTAATTAGGGTGCTATAGTAGGGTCCCCTAATTCTCGGAACCCCCATATTATGGATGCCTGAACCTTTTCCTGTAAGTCCTGCGAGCCTTCTCATGCACTGCAATCCCGAACCAAAAAAGAACGAACCCTCCAGAACAACAACCCCCGCAAAACAAACAATGCCCTACAGAAACCGGCAGAGATTTATGAGAAGACCAAACTGAAGCCCGCCATAAACCCTAAGTCTCATAAGCCCAGGCCCCTTGAAAAACGAAGGTCAAGATACAGCCCATGTACAAACCTGCCGCTGAACGGCAACCGACACATCAGCATGGACCATGTTAAACTCTGCCTCTGTGCTTGAACGGCGCAAACCCAAAAGCACCACTCCTCAAACGCCATAGTAAGAACGCGCTTAGAAGAAGCCCTTAAATGCCCTTAACCCTATATAGACCCCGAAGCAGCACATCCAAAAAAGCTCCTAAAACCCCGCAGCGCTAAACCTGAAGCGGGTCGAACGCCCTCCTATATACTCCTTGGAGCCAGAGAGTCGAGACCATCAGCCCCACCTCATACCCAGAGAGCCCAATAGACCCTCAACCCCAAACCCCTAAACCCTTCGCATGGCCAATGTGCTTACGCCTCGTACCAGGAACCTCGCCTAGGCAAGTCCGAGAGTGAGCGCTGAAACCCTAACCCCTGAATATGTCAGGGTTCTTGGGCTCTCTGGAACCCCAAACCCTGACTCCTGCTGCCCTAAACCCTAAGCCCTAAACCCTAAATCCTAAACCCTAAACCCTACACTGCTTGGAAGACAACAAAAATAGAACCCACGAGAAACCCTACAGAGGCCCTACTCTAGTGGAAAACGGCATCCGTTAAAGTAACCCCCGAAATGGAACCTTCCCAAACCCTGTTCTAATCATCAAGCCCGCTATATTCTACTATGCGAAGTATATATCACCATACTTATACTAGATTATGCTGCACTGAAATCTACTATACTATACTGTACCATGCCAGGCTATGCCATAGTTCACTGCTCTATGTATGTATGTTGTCCTATGTTATAAACACATACATACTCGATAAATACAGTGTCAGTATATATATATATATACACATACATACATACATACATACATACATACATACATACATACATATACAGAGTAATAACAAATGCTATTACCATTTGTTGCCATCGTATATTTTACCACACGACAAGATATGATATGAGGGGATATGACATTCTGTTCCTGCACTAGTTATGTTATTTTAAGCTGCATTATGTGGTTTTATGTCACTTATGCCAACCCCAAACCCTAAACCCCAAACCGTGGTTGTACCCTTTGAATGAAAGGGCTCATCGACCTTGCCTCGGGTCTCTCCGGCCTGGCTCGGCTTCGCTGTCCGGAGGCTTAGGGTTTAGGGTTTAGGGTTCAGGGGTTTTAGGGTTCAGGGGTTTTAGGGTTCAGGGGTTTAGGGTGTAGAGGTTTAGGGTTCAAGGGTTTAGGGTTCAAGGGTTTAGGGTTCAGGGGTTTAGGGTTGAGGGTTCAGAGGTTTAGCGGTTTAGGGTTTAGGGTTTAGGGGTTGAGTCCTTAGGCGCTTTAGGGTTCGGGGTTTAGGGTTCAGGGGTTTAGAGGTTTAGGGTTTAGGGGTTTACGGCTTAGGGGCTTTCGGGTTCAGGTTTTAAAGGTTTACATAGGGGTTTAGGGGTTTAGGGTCCGCTGGTTTCGGGGCTGGGGGTTTAGGATTTCGTGTGTTGGCCGGTTCTGTCTTTTGTTGCGTGTGAACTGTCTTGGTTTGTCGTGTTTTTGGTGTGTTTTGTGTATTTTGCTGTGTGTTGGACTGGCTTTTTGTCTGTATACTGGAAAGCAGACGGGGGTCTGCGAATGTCTTGGGCTTGTTTGAAGAGTTGAACTTACTAGTAGCAAAGGTAGCCTTCTATTTTGTTGGGTGTACTATAACCCCTGCATAATCCCAAAGGTTCACCCTCAGTTCCCCATGATGCTGGATAAGCGGGTAAAAGTATACTTTATGAGGGTTTGCCTAACACGCGTTCCCTTCAGTTTCGATGTCTCTACGATATGGATCCTGCCATTTAGTATTGAGGGGTTCTTACGATTGGGGTTCCTTTTTAACCTTATTATCTCCCTTGATCCCCAATGATACAGCTGTAGGGTCGTATACCCGAAAACTTGTCTGATTACTAACGACCGAGATCTTTATGACACCTTGTGTAGACTTTTGCAAACACCTATGAACGAATATCTGACCTGAAAATTACGACCCCAACACGCTCTGGACCAGGTTCTTCCAGAACTGCAGCAGCACACGCTCCGCTGCCTCGCCTCCAGAGGAAGTGCGACGGGCGAGTGCCTGGCCGGACTCACATCGCTGGGTCTGGGCTATCATTATAATAGGAAACATGGTAGTATAGCAGTAGCAAAAATGATAAAGATGGTTATCGCAGTGTAGTATAACAACTTTCGTTCAGGCATGTAGGCCTTTCCAGATCTTAGAGTTATACAAGTAGATTGTTTTTGGAAGCTATCGGTTTTTGCAAATTTGTGGCCCGACAGCCTCGGGACTGCACTAGGACCACTAGGAGCTTGGTGGCCGTGGTGCTGTTGGGCTTTCGGGTAGGGCGTTTAGGGATCAGGGTTTTCAGAGCGGTGACTGGATTTGGCTAGACTTGAGCCCAGAGGCATGCGGATTAAGATTTGGGATTTAGGGTTTGGGGCATTGGAGCCATCCTAATGGTGGTTCTAAGCCGAGGGAGTTGGGTCCGGACCCTCGTCACGTGGCGGCGTTGGTGGCCGCACACGCCGCTTTCGTGCGCCAGAGCTGCCGTGACGAGACTCTGCTTGATTATGGGATTTTTAGGGGAGGGTGGTTCAAAGGGGCAGGGTACAAGGGATCCTTGGAGAGACCTAAGAGGACCTATAACTTGTGTGGTGGGGCGCTTGCGGGCCTTAGTGTTTAGGGCTCAGAGCTGAGATTCCGGAAATTTGGCTGTGGTTATGTTTGGATCACAATTCCTCTTTCGGCTGTGTTCAGGTTCCTACTTCTAGTAGACCAAGCGATTATGTGTAGGAGGTTCGGTTTGTCATCCCTTCTGTTCTGTTCTGTTGTAGTTTACATTCGAGTTGGAGCGCTTGACATTTAACCCTAAACTCCTTAAACCTTCAGCCGTAAACCCTAAAGCCCCTAAAGTCCCTAAGCCCCAGCTAGTTGGACACGTCTACTCGAACGCCTGGCCCGGATTGCCCAAGCATTGAGAACCGAAACAGAATTCTGTCGTTTTTGAGATTTAGGATTTGTTTGCCCACGTGTTCAGTGCTTGCCGTTGTGCTGCTTTGGGTTTTTGGAGACCTTCCTGAAATTCCGTGTCAAGCCCCCAAACGGCAGTGAACCCCTGCAAACCCCACGCATGTCCCAGGAGCCAGTGCTCGAAGCAGCTGGGACGGAGCTGGACAGCTTGCCTCAGTGCGACGACTACTGCTACTGCTACTGCTACTGCTACTGCTACTGCTACTGCTACTGCTACTGCTACTCCTACTACTACTACTACTACTACTACTACTACTACTACTTTACTGCTACTTTACTACTACTTTACTACTACTTTACTACTACTACTACTACTACTACTACTACCACTCCTGCTGCTGCTGCTACTACTGATGCTCCTAAGGAGTCAGCCTTTCAAGGATCTCGGGTCAGCGGTGGTTTTGCTGTTTTGTTGCCGACAGTCGTGATGTCTGACAATGGGAATCTAGGGCGTTCAGATCGAGGGACTTCAACCGCGTAACTCTTGAGCTTATTGCTTTAATTTAATTTTGTTACCGTAATCGCCGTAACCACCACAAGCTGTGGACGCAGAACCAGGGACACCCTGCAGCCTGCATTCTTCCAGTTGCCTGCATGAAGCCCTTTTTCCGGCCATCAAAGCCCTGCAGCAGCCGTGGACTTTGGTTTCGGGGCCTAGGTAATTACAAAGTGTATTCTTTTTGGGGCTTTGGGGTTCCGCCGGGTTCCGCATTATCATTTCAATCTAATGTGCTCTTCATTGTCATTTTCATAGAATACTTAACTTTCCTTAATACCCGTTGCGAGTTCTTAAGGCCCCTACAGCCCCCAAGCCCTGTAGAGCCCGTTTGAGGAACCCTTGAAGAGACCCTACATTTGTTGATTAAGGCCGCCGTATTGAACAACAAAAGCTTGCGTGCTGTAGACCTTGTGGCTCCCAGCTGAACAAAGCCGGGGGCTTTCCGCCGGGACCAGAAAGTCCCACTCAATGTGGCGATTCCGAAGCACTGGAGGGTTTAGGGTTTAGGGTTTAGGCTTTAGGGTTTAGGGTTTAAGCACTGGAGGGCTATAGGGTTCAGGGTTTTGGGGGAGGGCTGTTCGAAATGAAGGTTCGGTGAAGGGCTGCTGCAGCTATGTCAACAAGAGCATCTAGTTTGATACGGGAACAGGAACTTTGCGCAGAAATGCTCAGAGCAAGCTGCATATCTGTATCCAGGAGTTGAAATCCGGTGAAGGTCCATGCAAAGGCGGCAACAAGTAGTGCTGTAATCAGGGTGCCACGAAGGAGGCTACTTATAGCCCCGGTTATGCTGCTCACGAAGCCTCCTAATCCTGCACGAAGTTGAACGGCAACGTGAGGCTTTACTGGCGTTTGCCCATTCCTTCGTCCGAGTTCGACTAGAATTGCTTTAAGGGTCCGCGGAATGAGTCAGTGGGATATAGGGAGGCTTATGAAAAGGATACCACGCTGAATGCAAGTATAACCCTCCATACCAAGCCACTGGATCCTGAACCCTGAGCCCTAAACCCTAAACCCTACTGAGTAAGGTCATGCAATGTCAGACTGTTAGACTTGACTCCGCGAGACCGTTTCAGATTCACGAAGTGAATGTCTAGTTCCTGGTCCGGAAGCCTCAAATCAGAGTTCATCTAGGGGTTTATAGAGTATTATGGAATACTATATATTTCTGTGGCATATTGTAGATCTAGACCCTCACTTGTAGCTTCTTGCTCTGGCTACCTTCTTTGAACACGGGAGCCTGATCATAAACCCTAAGCCCTAGACGCTAAACGGTAGTTTATGCTCTTGATTTTTCTTGTGCAGCTCTTACATTCTCTCGGTTTATCGTAATCTCAGAACCCCTAAGCTGTTTAGGGTCTAGTGTTTAGGGCACAACCCTCAAGCTCTCGTCTTTCTTCGGCGAGGTAGAGGCTTCTTGATGCCGCACGTCGTGTTGGAGCGTATTCGAAATGCTGCGTTCGTGCGGCCCAGCACGAAGGATGGTAAGGAAGCTGAAGAAGAAGGACCGGCTCCTAGGGTGGCTTTGGGTTTAGGCTTTGGGGTTTAGGGTTTAGGGTTTAGGGTTTAGGCTTTGGGGTTTGAGATGGGTTTGGGATGTGTCTGGATTTTAGGGGTTTCTGTTGCGCAGGAGAGCTCCAGATTCAACTCGTGTCAAGGGTTTAGGGTCAGAGCCTTGGGGGGATTACCCACGAGGCAGTAGGTTATCTGTCATGTAGTGGTTTTTGTGCACGTCGTGACACAGAAGGAACAAAGGCCGCAGGGTTCGTCTTTCGGTTGTGACAGTTTTGCATGGCGGGGGCTAGTTCAAGTCAAGATGCAGGAGGTTCTTGTTGGGGTTTTGGAATAACCCTGAAGGTATTTTACCTACTATACCATATTGGGGGCTCCTGATTATAGTTACAGTATCACATTCCCCAAAACCCTTTTCTAATTATTAAGGCCCCTATAGTAGGCGAGTTTGGTTTTGAAGGTCTGCAGACGACAGGGGATGTCTGGGTCGCATGGCCTGAACCTGAAGCCTTGCGCTTCGGTTCAGGGTTGAAGGATTTCGGGCTTCGGGGCTTATTAGGGCTTAGGGTTTCTGATCTTCGGTGTAGGTTTTAAGGGTTTAAGGGTTTGAGGCTTATCAGGGTTTTGTGGTTTCCTATACCTTAACCTACCAACACCTACATTTCTGTAGGGTCCTTATAAATTCTTTATTATGGTTTACAATGAGGAACCTACAAAAAAGTTGGCTTTAGTGGGTTGACGTATGGATCAGGTCTGCTTGTAGGGTGGGGCAAGGTGTGGTGGGAGGCTCGGCTTGATAGGGAAGACTGTCGCAGAGCAAACCAGCAGAAGCAGCGGTGGTTAGGGGATGGAGCTGGTGATCCATAAGTAGCTTCAGGTCGATGTAGTGCTTCCATCTTTCCTAGAGTTAGACGCTCATTGCGACGACGACAACTGGGGTGCTTGTCGCTGTTGCTAGTCGTTGTCTGTTGCGTGGAACCGTTAGAAGCCAAACCCTGAAACCCTAAACCCTAAACAAAAAACCCTAAACCCTGAAACCCTGAAGCCCTAAACCCTAAACCCTGAAACCCTGAAACCCTAAATCCTAAACCCTGAAACCCTAAACACTAGAGGCCCACAGCCTCAGGCCCCGCAGGCAGCCTTGTTGGGAACGGTACCCTCCATGCCGCAGCCAGAAGAACAGATTGTCGTAACTGCCCGCACCACAGGCACAAACATCATGGAAAGGATCCCTAAGCCCTAAAGCCCAAACCGAACAGAATGCTGGATGTTGGGTTGAGAGGAGGGGACATGTCCTGACTAGCAGGTCTTTAGATTTAAGGGGTTTCATTGTTTTTCAGCATCCCATCTCCTTCAATGCGAGTTTCACCGTTCCGACCTAAAACCACATGCCTCGCCTGGATTGTCCAAACCCTAAACCCTAAACCGTCCTAGCAGCATCGGTGGCAGGCACTCCAAGAGCTCTTACGGCTCCAATTACTCAAACAGTAGGCTTGAGGGTTTACTTAGGGGCTGAGTAGACAACCTCTAACCTTTGGGGCCCTATATTTTCCTACTATCATTGAAAAGGTTTACATTTTTTGGGCTAGGGTACTCAGCCCCTCAGTTTAGGGTTATTGTTAATAACCACGTCATGTAGGCAGCTGGAGACCCAGGAGTTCCTAAAAGCCTAAACCCTAAACCCTAAACCCTACACCCTAAACCGCACCGTGCGGCCTGATGTCTCGTCGGAGGCGGTGGTGTGAGATCGAACGCCCGCGCAGCTTATGCCATCGAGTTCCTGGAGCTTGGGGCAAATGTCATTTTCGCAGCTCGCCCCTGCTGACTATACGGAGGTTTCCGAAAATAGGGGACCCTAATATAGTACCCTAAATAGTAGGATTCTTATTATAAGGACCCCAAAATAAGGTTCCTTAATTTTCGGAAACTCCCATACGGGCCCTAGTAAGTTCCTATACTATTTTGGGGTCTCTATTGTGGTTACAGTAAAACGTACCCCAAAACCCTGTTCTAGCAATAAGGCCCCTACATTTCTTGCGGTGTGAAGGCCGCCGTGGATGATATTTGCCGGATGTGTGTTGGGGTTGTTCTTTCGCACATCTATTGGAGTTTAGGGTATTAAAGGTTTCAAAACACACAGGAACTCCTGTGCGCCAGTTTCAATCTAAAGACTCCTAAAAATCGCCAGAGGTCTTATGATTGAGTCTCAGTAAACTAGTGTACCCAGCTGGCCAGCATGGCGATCGCGCCGACCTGCCGTCTGAGGTGGCAGGCAGCTTTTGCTTTCTACCAGCCTTTGCACACGACATGGCTGTCTTCAAGCTCGGCTGCAGTCTGTTCGTCAGTACTGATTCAGAAATGCTGTTTTTTCTTCGGCCGGCAGCTCCTTCTTAGGATGGGGATGCCATTTAGATTCTAGACGCGGATCTAAAATTTCACTGCATCAACCATCCCTATAGACCCATTATGAATCCGGAGCGATTACCTGCAAGACCGGAAGTTTTACTTCCCAGACCCTGTCGCCGACGAGGTTCATCTTAGGGAGCTTTGTGTACAGCGCGATCACCCTCTACACGCTCTGCGAGGCCCTAAACCCTAAACCCTAAACCCGATCACCCTCTACACGCTCTGCGAGGCCGTCCACTTCCATGACAACATCCTCACCTTCGAGTCTCTTGAAGCTTGGCAGCCCGAAGCCCTAAACCCTAAGCAGGGTTTAGGGTTTAATCTTCAGTCTAGGGTTTGGGGATAAGGGTTCAGGGTTCAGGGTTTAGGGTTTAGGGTTTAGGGTTTAGGGTTTAGGGTTGAGCAAGCTTTCACCTCCGATATCCTGACGCCCGATGAACCCTTAGCCCTATAGCGCCAGCCCTGAGCTTTGAACCCTCAGCCCCAATCCCTATGACGTAGTAGGTAACCTAGGGTTTAAGGTTTAGGGGTTTAGGGGTTGGGGTTTAGCCTGGTGGGGTTTAAATTATAATAGAGCCCTATCATAATTGAAAAGGTTAACCCTAAACCCTAAACCCTAAACCCTAAACCCTAAACGTTAACTTTTTTGGGGCTAGGGTACTCAGCCCTTTCAGGCTCGAACCCTCAACCGCAAGCCCAAAGAGCCCCAAAACCTCAAGCCCTAAACCCCAAACCTCAACCCTGAGCCCTAAACCCTAAACCTAAAACCATCATGCCTTAAACCCTAAACCCACAACCCTGAAACCCTAACACCCTGAGCCTTAAATCCTAATGTCTTGAGCTCTAAACCCTAAAACCCCCAAGCTTTATGAGCCTCTGAGCCCCAAGCCCTAAACCCCACCCTAAACCCCCAAATAATCTAGTATAGGGGCCTTAAATTAGAATAATAGGGTTTTGGGCTATGATATACTATAATTATATCAAGGAGCCCCCAAAACCCTATTCTACTTATTAAGGCCCCCACATTACCTTTGAAAGCCTACGAGGACCCTCCTTGTACCCTCAAAAGGGTATATCTCTAGTCCTAAATAATGGGTATCCAGGGAAGAGAGGGTAGATGGAGGGTCTAGGTGAAAAAGAAATGATACTGACGAACATTAGAAAGGGGAGGTTTCTTAAGGTCCAGGTACCCAGAGAACCCAATACCCCTGAATTAAGGATCATACTTTAAACCATCATATTAAGCCCCATATATTTTTTCCGTAGTTAAGGGGTACTGGGTTCTCTGGGTAAGCCCTTAGCCTCATACTCGACCTCCGACCGAGTATCATTGAAAACCAAAACGATCCGAAACTCAGGTGACCCAGGTTTTAGGGTTTAGGGGGAACTGTGTTGTGGGTCCAGCTAGGCAGTAAGGGCAGCCGCCGAGTCGCTTGTGCAAACAGGGCTGATCCGGAACTAATATAGGAGCCTCAATAATGACCTATGTTAGTTTGGTGTTCCTTTTTATAATATAAAGGACCCCAAAACCCTATTCTAGTTATTAAGGCCCTATATATGAAGGTGCTGATTTTGAGTTCCACCGCCTGTTCGGGTTGCCGGCTTCGGACTTGGTTGCTACAGCACCTTTGTGTGTAGTAGTAATACTGTGCTGCATATAGTATCAGAAAATTGCATATGGACTACAAGGGATACTCTTGCGAAGTATTCAGGGCCCTGCATGAGGCAAAAAAGAAGGACAACGAATGTGGTGCTGCTGTAACTATATCTGACGACTCGTTCTGTTGCATGTTTCGATAATCATACCATCAGACGTAAACACCCAGACTCCGAGCTTGCTTTCATTTTCCAACTCTCAGGAGCCTCCTCTCCTCGGTTGCTGGTCGTAGCTGCCAATTCTGTCGCCCGAAATGGGTTCAAGTTTTCATTCTGATGCGGCTGGTGTTCTGGTGCCGGTGCTTTTCGCGGCAGTTTGGGTGGCTGTTTTTAATCCGAGCACCAGGTGGATGCTGGGGCCTGAGTCCCAATCCTGGACCAGAATTCCACCAAAGTCCTTGCTAACACTTCAACTGCTCAAAAATCCACCAGCGAATCTAATGCAGGGGTCTTCCTGTCTCTTCCATCAAACAGAATGTTCGAAAGCTTGGTTCATGTATCTCATTACTCTAACGTATTCGAAATTAGTCTGCTTGTCAAGCCCTAAATCTTGAGATGGCAAAAACCCTCTAAACGATTAGGAGCACGTTCTCTACCTGCTGGGCTCGCTTCTGTACCTCATTGGCACGGTGATGTACTGGCCGCCGGCTGTGGATGAGCCCCTCGATTTCGCACCGACTGGGGTCCCCAAAATAACCTACCTCATTAAGGACTTATAGGGTTTAGGGTTTAGGGGGTGTGAAGTCGAGCTTATGTTGTAGAGGTTCGTGAGTGTTTCTGTCTTGTGCTCCCATTGAATGTTGGTGAGCGTATATTTTGGGATTTAGACAGGTTTTGGTATGTACATCAAGCCGTAGATCATGTCGATGGCAGCACCAAGGATCCTGATGCTGATTGTCTTACGGCAATGGTTACGAAAGCTTATAACCATCCCGAAACCAGGCAGTCTACAACTCAGCAGCGATGTGCCAGCATGCTTCAACCATTTTCCTAAACACAAGACCGAAAGATGGTCGCAAAGGTATCGCCTGACTTGGATTGCCCATCACCTGTCGCTGGGCGTGTACCTCAACTTGTTCAGCGTGCAGTTCGAGGTGGGATCGGACCCTCAACGCTAAGCCCTAAAGCCTAAACCCTAGGTCCTAAACGCTAATTTGCAGGGTTGTTGAAAGTCGCTCGGAAGGATCAATAGGTATCGGGAGGCTGGGTGGGGTATATGAGGTGGGATGTTCCGGAAGGGCATGTTGCAGAAGTTGGCCTTAAGCTAGAAGTTGACTACAATCCCATCGCACTGCCAACAAGCATATACTCCTGGATAGGTTACTTGAAGTAGCTAACTAGTGCTATCTGCAGTTGAGCTTGACAAGCATTGAACTGTAAGCTTTGTGCACACCCCATGAACTACTGACCCGCATAGCATAGCCATTACATGTAGTTGAACACTTGTGGTTAGCTTGCTCGTGGGATTGTGCCACTAGGGTTTTGGATATGTTTCTCTTGTTCTTTGAAGTGAGTAGGAGGTGTCGGGCTTGTTCATCGCCGAGATGTTGCGAAGCTGAGCAAAGGCAGCCATGTTGTTAAGCAGTGTTGTTGCGGCATCAAGAGCAAGCGCCTGTCAAATTCAGGCTTTTCCTGCATAGTTGGGATGTTCAAGATTTCTTCCGGAGGTGTCGCTTTCTTCGCAAATCCAAGGGTTGGCTCACGAATTGAGCCGATGTGTTAGCAACTAAAAGTGCTGTTCGGTTCACAGTTTCGCAGCATTACTTTGCCGCAGCTACACATGACAGCGATCTGTAGTCATCCACCATGACACTCTTGTCCGGTCCCCAATCCCCCTTTGCCCCACCCAGGCTCACCCCACCTTTTGAGGCTTCCAGTTCGTCTCCGGCCCTGAAGTTTCCAAGATGCTGCATTCCTGTAGGGCCGTCATTCCCCGTCGGAAACAATTCTGTCGAATCAACCATGAGCGTTTATACTTTGGATGTGTTGCTCAAGTCCTCGGACGGGCGCGAGATCCAAAATCCACGATAGTGTGACCATCACATGTACCAGTCATGTGGTCTTCGCTGGGAATTGTGTGCGGAACAGACACGTTAGCATAAGCAGAAGCAATCGGTCATGCACGTAGATGTCCCAAAACACGTGAGCAGCCTTGGTGTCTGCTTTGCTGACATAGGTTCATAACTTGCACATGATGAATAACTGGCGGCCGGGCTTCTATAAGAGAGAGAGAGAGAGACGGAGAGAGTGCGAGAGAGACGGACCGAGAGAGAAAGAGACGGACGCACAGAGCGACTGAGAGAGTGAGACAGCAGAGAACAAAAAACCTACTATAGACCCTAAACCCTAAACCCTAAACCCAAACTGCCGGAAAGTTTGAGTGTAGGTATTCAGCCCTGAGCGACAAAAGCGGGAAACGTATATTTTTTTAAGCCCGTGAACTAACGAAGCCGCAGGGCACCATCCTGTTCATGGTGGGCTCGGCCTTCTACGCCTTTGCCGCTTTTGTGAACGGCTTGCCACTGGACTTACGTAGGGGTTCTATGTATATGTGTGTGTGTGTGAAGACTCGTAGCCTGGAGCCTGTTTTTACTCGTAAACTTTGCGCTTTTTTACAGGGGATGGGTTGGTGATTCTTTAATTTGTTACAAGAAGACTCCTTTCTTAAACTCTGCAATGACTACAATGAGAGTATTGGGGTATTGCTGCCTCGCCGGGTCTACAGTAATTGGAGGTTCAGGGGCGCCCAGCACATCGCCGCTTTGCCAGAAGCCACACTCCTCCGCAGTAGGATCTGAAAGGGCGAGGACTCAGGGACTGAAAACTCTGGCCCAAAAAGGACTTCCCTTTTCAATTATGGTAGGGTTACGTGAGCCCCAAAATGGTTATATAATTGAAGGCTACCTACTCAGCTACGAAGAAGAAGCAGCAACACAGCCATGGGGCTATGGACCATGAGTGCTCTCAAGCTGAATTATGAGCCCCAGAACCGAACCAAGCCAAGGAATCAGCGGAGCTTCGATACGTTGACGAATCAGTTGCTCACCACGGTTACATCCCTCTACTTAGGCCAGCTCCGCTCCGGCTGAGGGGCCGGTTTAGGGTTTAGGGTTTAGGGTTTAGGGGATAAAAGGTTGGACCCCGGGCTGGGGGCTGAAACGATACGTAGCGTTGAGCCCCAAGTAATCCTGGCCTTGACGACTCAAAGTGGATCAGGGCTCACGTTTGCAGCAGCCAACCCACACAAATGAAGCGGCGAGGCGTTGCAGGTAGGAGTTCTTCTAAAATCTGAGTCTTGGGTTTGTCTTTTCTGCAGGCATACATGTCAGTCGTATCATGTATGAACAAGAAACCGGTTGCTAAAACATGCTAAAGCCTTGCCCCCGCCAATACATGCCACCATGACGTGATGTTCTGTTAGGTGTAGGGGTTAATCCCAAATGTGACACAAAGCCCGATCACTTGATAATTATTGATAAGCCTTCATGCAGACGCCTATTTAGTAGGCTCCTTCCTTCAAAGATCCCTTATGTAAAGGACCCTTACTACAATCCCTATGGAGGCGAGGTGGATTTTTTAGATCAAAGACTACACTATTATATATATATATATTCTTTCCTTGAGTGAGTTACAATATTATTCCACACCGTTGGGTTCCCTAAACTTTTGGTAATGTCGAGACACCCCAGATCTCGCTACACATGACAAATAGGTGAGATGCGCATGTAACAAGGAGAACAAAGAATGATCAGATGTGCCTACACCGACATCTATACCTACACCTATATCTACATCCAGTCTTCTCGCTTCGGACGGGATTCAGGCATTCGAAACGCGACCCCGGCCTAGGATTAGTGTTTGGGGCATTGGGTTTAGGGTTTGGGGTTTTTGAGGACGAAAGGCTTGGGTTGTGTTGACTTAGGATTATCTCGGGCTTAGAGGCTTTTTCTTGGACCAGCATTTTTGGATTTTTGTTTTGACTTTCCTAAACCCTAAACAAACCCTTTGGGTTTGCGCCGGTTTGACGTAGGCTCTTGGCTTCAGTCCTTCAGTTTCGTGGTCGTTGCGTCTCTGGGGTTTAGGGTTTAGGGTTTAGGGTTTATGAGAGCTTGGGCCAACTCACAACGTGGCCGGTGTCTGATACAGGCGGCGCGTTGATGTACGTGATGGGCATCTGGGCAAGAAAGAGATTTAGATAACCCCGTCCTAAGATCCCGAAAGTGAACTGGCGCCTAAATGCAGACCTCGGATTCCTTCACCACCTTCTTTTAAGTCACAGCTAACCGGGGCGAGTTCACCGAAACCACTCTCCTCCTTCGTCTAGTTAGAGTCCAGGTTCTTGTCAGTTGGTGTTGAGTCGCCTACTTGAGAGGAGCATGCGTTTCGCTAAGACTTGCATACTTGGTCTTCTGGACCCTGCCGTTCGACTCTGTCAGCTGTGTCGGTGGCCCCGATAGTAGGATCCGAATTATCATTCCTTCTCACTAAGTTACGTTGGGATAGGGTGTTTCCTTCATCGGGGCCCTCACGTGTTCTGTTAGCTGTTACCAGTTGAACAGGCAACCTTCATCCAGTAGCTAGGCTTTCGAAGGGTTAAGGGTGTTGGGTTGGACCTTACCCGGTCTCCGGTTGCATCCCTCTTTAAACGAGAAGGCCCTGCTGTTGAGCTGTGTTCGCTGGCGCAATAACCAAGCCCATCCTGAAAAGGGTTTTTAGGGTTTAGGGTGTAGGGCTTAGGTTTTAGGGTTTAGGGTTTAGGGTGTAGGGTTTAGGTTTTAGGGTTTAGGGTTAGGGGTGTAGGGTTTAGGTTTTAGGGTTTAGGGTTTAGGGTTTAGGGTAGGGGTTTTTGAAGGTAGAGGCAATCAGCAGCTTTCAGTTCCGGCAGCTTTGGGGGAGTGGAGGCTCTGGGGCTAGGTTTCCGGTTCAGGGTTCCGGGCAATTATTTATAGGGGCTTCCCTCGCATCTTATTGCAGGCCCCGGGAACATCCATAATCGTGTATATGGCCGTTGCGGTTTCATTGCCGAAAGGGATTTTTGTTCAGCAATACGGGCAGCACTAGCATTCCAGTCGTTCGACTCAGTGGCTGAGTAGGTAGTCTTTAGAGGGTTTATATAATCCTACCATGACTGAAAATAAAACCCTAAGCCCTCTTAAACTTCTTAAGTTTAAGCTTCTATAGTAATTGGGCTGCCCAATCAGGTTCCTGTAAGAGCTCCTTTAAAGAGTGTTAAACGGGGTCCATGAAGGTTTAGTGTTTAGGCTCAAGTTTGGTGTCTCTATTAATTAAGAAAGCGAAACCTACTTTAAGCTCAAAGGCGAACCTTTACAAGAGCCCCACAGCAAAACCTCCGCAAGGTTAAACCCTAAACCCCAAACCCTAAACCCCTTCAGCGTCGAACCAAATCGTTGAGGGCCAACTGCTTTACCATCGCCTTACATCGACTCAAGCCATAAAGGCTTAACCTTGTCCACGTTTTATGTTTTAGCGCCTCTTTTCCCATCTGCAGCAAGGTCTGAGCGTCTAGGAAAATCCTATTGGACAAACGAGCTGCAAAGACTCGTTCAACATCGTGTACCCAGTGAAGTACCCCTTGACCATGTGGTTCTGGCTGATTCGACCCTGACCCCCGCTCTTGACTGATCTGCACTCCGTCTCCCTGCTCAATGGGTTTTGGGGTTTCCTTCTGATATCTATACTATACAGGAGCCCAAAACCCTACTCTAGTTATTAAGGCCCCCTAGTTTTGTAGATCCACTCCTAGTTCCCGTTTAGATCCCCTTTAACAGGAACCCTTCAAAGAGCCATTAAATGAACCCTTACAATAACCCATACAGGAACTTTAATAAAGAAGCCCGTGCAGGAATCCTTAAAGGAGCCCTTAAATGGGCGCCGAGGCTCTGTCGCCTTCTTGCCGGACCTGGGTTGCAATGAGACCATGGTCCACATCGGTCCCTTTGATGGTTTAGGGCCTCAACCCTAAACCCTAAACCCTAAACCCTAAACCCGAAACCCGAAGCTAGGGCTTCGAGTTTAGGGTTTAGGGTTCAGGGATTTCGGGCCTGGGTTTTAGGGTTTAGGGTTTAGGGTTCAGGGTTTAGGGTTCAGGGATTCCGGGCCTAGGTTTTAGGGTTTAGGATGGCTAAGGGTTTAGCTTGGGGTTTAGGGACCCATCATCCGCAATTTGGGGATCCAGGGTTTCGGGCATACAGTATTACCGTTATTATAGGAGACTTTATAGAAGGCCTATATACCTTATGGAAGCCTTACAGAAGCCCTATATACCCGAAACTCCCCACCTGTAGTTTCCTTTAGTATAGCGCTTCGGTAGAGGCGTTGTCGTAGGCTCCCGGGCGAATCGTAAGCACTCTGGGTTCTGACCCCCGCCTCTGTAGACTAAGGGTTTAGGGTTTTTAGGGTGTTTAGGGTTTTAAGGGTTTTTAGGGTTTAAGGGTTTTTTAGGGTTTTTCAGAGTCGTCTCTTGCGTTGTTGTTGTGAATGGTGCTGGTGTGATCGCGAGATTGTCACCATCTTGCCTTGACGAGCCAGGTGAAATGCTCAATAGCTTGCCTGAGCATTTCTGCATGGAGAGTTTTGTTGGCTCCATTTTCCAATGAACTTTGGGGAGGGTTACATTCACTAGAACCAACTCGTACTTCTTCATGTTGCCGGGACTTGCAGCTACAGCTGGCACTGAAAGTGTCCTTGTCGTCAGTGTTGCCGTCGTTGCTGCAGCTGAAAGCCCTAACCTGACCCTTTAAAAGCGCAGCTCTAATCATGTGCTTTTGACCCATGGCTTGTCATGAAGATGACCGCGACGATCAATAAGACAGCGAGGCTGCAAACAAGAGCACGGTCAGACCTAGAAGACGCCTTCTTGTGTGCCTACTTGTCCAGCACAGCTGCCGCCAATCGTTTCAAAAAAACTCCCAGTGCTCTCGCTTTCGACCCTAATTCCCAAGTAGCCATTTGTACATCATGATCCTCACACTACTTCTGTTCCTACCTGGCTCTAAGCCCCAAGTTTTCAACCAAACCCTAAACTCTAAACCCCAAACCCACGTCAGTGCTGAAGCCATAAGCCTTGAACCCTAAGAGAAGCCCCAAACCCTGAATTCAAGACGGAAAGAGGTGCCTGCCTTTTCATCCTCGGAAGCTTCATCTTCTGCTTGGCGTCCATGACTAACATCTACCGCACCAGCCATGTACTTTCCAACCCGGCCGCTCGGGCCGGGGAGATTTTTGTTGAAGCAGCTGGGGTGGAGCGTTCAGGGTTCGGGCGTGTAGGGTTTACTCCAGGAGTTTTGGTTTCGATAACGTAGATTCAGTGTTTCGGAGTTGCTTGGGCTGGAAAGTTGGAGTCGGGGTTGCAGGCTTACTCGAGCCGCAAGAGGAGATTGTACTCGTCCCGGTCACAGGGTTGAGGGGTCAGTCAGAAGGTCAGGTTCTTATGATGAGCACATACCCGCCTAAGGCAGGCACAAGCGATGTTTGAGACAACCTCAATCATTCCGTATCCGCCCAAAGTCGCCTGCAACCCTGCTCCCACGGGAACTGATACACAAGCAAGGAAGCAACAACGGCGGCGAAAATGACGACGACGACGACGACGA
>CAJNDV010031568.1:0-46088 GCA_905221635.1 Symbiodinium sp. CCMP2456
GCAGGGTTCCATGACCCTACCTACACCAGGCCGCCAGGCGTTTCGTAAAAAGTGGTTGGCGTGTGAAAAAACGTTTTCTGCATCGGCGGTTGCTCCTCGAGGCTGTGAGGCCGGTTCGTGAAGGGTTGACCTTTCCGTGAAGGGTTCTTGGCATGTGGGAACAATAGGTGTCTTGGAGCCGAGAGTGAGCTATTGTACCTTCAAGCTCTTCACTTTTTCCTTTCTTTGTGCGAACGAGCCGGTGGGATGCTGTGCAAGTTCACAGCGATCCACAGGCCAGGCCGATATCGAGCATTCTTTCATGAAGGTTGTCCTAACGTTCCTTTGATTCGGCATGCCTGCGGGCTCAGTAGGCCATGCGGAAGGGCATCATCCAGCTGTGCAGCTTCACTTTGTGTAGCAGAGGCTGCGAGGCCAAGTGGAAGATGTGATCATGCAGGGAGACTCCCTACATTCAATGTCAATGTGTAGCCCGGCATGGGGGGAGATTACGCGATCGCCTAGGCTCGCAAGCCAAGGCGACGACGCGACCTGCGTTATTGCCCTGTAATTTCTGATCACGAGCCATAAAGACCAGCTGCACCTGCCTGCACGACGCTTCTAACTTGAGCCGGTTGTCCGCGCGGACATCTCTGAAGCTGTCGTTGCGACCGAGCCGACGACGATCATGTGTGGCACAGGCGGCAATGAACTTCCGAACAAAGCGTGTCCAAGATTTGGCATATGACAGTTTGCAAGTATTGCATTGGATATTGCATGCAAGCCATGTGGCGTCTGCATGAGCAAGTCGCTGATATGGGCTCGCCTTGCCAGGAAGCTCGACTGTCCGCTGGGGCAGCTTGCAAGTTTAGGCTAGCAGACGCGACATCGCCCTCAAGGGGATCGGTGCTCATCGGGCAGTGTATGTAAGCAGCTGCACATGCTTCAGCCCCGGCATCGTAGTGTGTATGCACGAGTGAACGTAGGCCAGCATGTGCTGCAGGCTTCGTCCAGATTTTTCGTATGGCATTGTGCGTCCACGGTGCAAGGCTCCAGCAAACTCAGCCGAGAGTTGTTCTAGACCCCCGCCTCTTCACCCTAGAGCACTTTAATATGTTGATGCAGGTTCAGGACCTGCTCCAAAACCAGCGCGGCGCAAGGGCACGCAAGGGCGAGCGCAAGGGCGCTAAAGTAGTGTAAGGAGGTCTATCAAGGCTTCAAGGTGGGAATATGTTTAAAACCGTGTGTGCTCAAGTGCGCACCAAGCCGATTTTCGAGTTACGGGATGCAACCATAATAAAGAACAAACCCTGCATCCGAAGCTGAGCCGAGGTCGCTGCGCACGGTGCGGCAGTTCACAGATGAGCCTGCTCTGCAAGCTTAGGTTAAGGAGATGGCTTTGTTCGGGAGGAGGAGGAGCTAGTCATTTGTTAGCATTTACCACAGTATCCCCCTCCCAAACGTAGGGGCGGGATGAAGGGAGCCAGCGCCCTGCCAAGTTGATGGACCGACCGCCGTCCTGCTGATGTCCGACGCCTTGCCTGTCTAACAGGGAGGGGCAAGATTGACTTCGGGTATTTTTGCGCAAAGCCTGTAGGGCCTGGCCTTCCTGAGGCTTGGCTAGAAGTCCTGTCCTGCCTCTCTTGCACCTTGCGCTAGCTAACTTCGGCTTGTTTCACGGTCGTGTTTTGACGAAGTCTCTTGAGGTGCGGCTGTGTTCTGAGCACAGCATCCGACTTGAGGCACATACGTTCGTGAGTTCTCAGTTCGATTGCAGGAGCATCGACGGTGGGTTTACAAGAGTTGGCACTGGGAGTTCAGCAGGCTAGCATGAAGCCCTGCCGGAGTTCAAGCAAAACGGCTGCCCAAACTGGTCCTCGGTACAACACCGTTCTAAAATCAAGATTCGCGAGCTGACTGCACTCAATCTGCACAGAAACAGAAAATGCCATCGTTATCCGCGCCTCTCAACTGGCCACTCATCGACGTGGGGAACCTATTTGAAAACAGTGAAGGTCGCGTGCGGCAGTCTCTCGTGACCCTGTGGGGTCCGAGGTGCTGTTGAGGGCCACTGGCCAGTGCAGTTTAGGCCTCTTCTTACTTTCCGCTGACACACCGTGGTGGCAATCTGCCTGTGGTCGATGACACCATGGGGCTGTGCAACCCCTGTCGCACGAAGGCACTGCGCTGGCTGAACATGCCACTTCGGATGTTACAGTCTTTATGATTACAAGGCAATTTTGTGGGCTGATGCCGGCATTTTGGGATGTCCGGCAATGCTTGGAGAATGCCGGTAATTGTTGCATGCTCGCTCACAGTCGTCAGTGTGAGTGGATTGCTTGGCATTTGAGGCAGTGGCTATGCAGGTCAAAACACTACAGCTTTCGGTGGTTCTGGAGAAGCACACAAACCCTCGGTCTGCGAAGGAGCTGGTGGAGTGCTTTCTGTGGCTTCCTTCCTTCATCTCGCATGCATGTATCAAGGCACGAGCCTGGATTTTTGGTGGAAAGGAGCCGGTCGAATCCCTGCAGGACCTGGCAATCCACGGACTCCCTGCTGTGAGCTTCTGAAAGCAAAGCCTGGCCACTTGGAAACACCTGAGACCTCATACAGCGTTGAACAAGTAAGGCCCTGCGCCGGAGCCAAACTCCACCCGAAACTCCGCCCAGTGCTTCTGACAGCAAACCCACACCCCAGGGCTAACTCTTGCGTCGAAGGACCATGAAGGTGCAACGAGGCGTCCGGCATGCGGAGGGGGAATGGCAGCAGAAGCAGCTGAGATGAAGTGCTAGCACGTCCGTCGTCACATACACAACTGATCGTGCTACTTGTGCGGCATCCTTCCCATTTCACATCGAAAGCTCAAGAAATGCCGGTGCCCATGCCGCACCTGCTAGAAGCGAATGTCGTGTCAGCAGACAGCACATCATTAACCGCAGTAACAGCGGTGCACCCGAAGGGCTCTGGCATCTGGCCACAACACGGTTCTGTACAGCTTTCGGTAGTCCTGGAGAAGCACACAAACCCTCGGTCGGCGAAGGAGCTGGTGGAGTGCTTTCTGCGGCTTCCTTCCTTCATCTCGCATCTTGCTGGCACGAGCTTCTGAAAGCTGAGCCTCAACCCAGCTGAGCCCGCCACAGTGGCTACGGTCCCTGCACTTCTACAGAACCGCTTTGTGGCCAGATGAGCGACGGCCTTTATTTGTGTCAGTACTATGCTCTTTTGAAACGAGATAGCTCCTTGCGCTATTTTTGTTGGTCCGAACTCGCTCTAAGAGGGGCAAGAGATAGAGGCACCGCATAAAACGAGATCAGGCTCATTTATGATCAGAGCTGCTACTAACGATACCTGAGCGAGATCAAGTTTTTCTGCCAGTACTGAATATGATGAAACAACAGACCTCGTCTGGCGGAGTCCGAGTTGCGAGAGCGTAGTATGATGAAACGAGATAGGGGCACCGCTTCGAGATACCGCAAGTAGCCTGAGCCTTAAATAAACGCAGCGGCTCAGATGCCAAAGCCCTTCAGCTGCACATGTGTCAATGCGGCTAATGCTGCGTTGTCCGCTGACACGACATGCGCTGGTAGCATGTGCCGGTCACAGGAACTGTTTGTATGCGCTGGTAGCATGTGCCGGTCACAGGAACTGTTTGTGTCATGGGTTCAAGGCCCGCTCGAAATTTCCTGAGACTCAACCACTATCGACACCGAGCCCACCACCCATCGTGTAGCCGCAAAGGCTTCTCTTTTCATGGGATGTAACATGCCCATACCACGCAAGTGCTGCCATGGAGACATTCCGCTAATCCCGCGATAGCATGCAAAGGCAGATCTTCAAACCAGGACTTCTCATTTCTCATTTTGGCGTGGAAAAGAAAGGCACGCCCGTGAAACATTGTCTTGAACCGCCCCGTGTGTTCAAGCAATGAAAGGGAAAAGAAGCCATTTCTCATTTGACGCAACCTCCACTTTTCGCATGTACTGCTTGCAAAGCGTTAAGGTCAGCTGCGCAAGTGTCTCCGCGATCGATGCTAGCACAATGTGCACTTCTAGCTTGCGCCGGTCATCAGCACTGACATTGCTAAAGCTGTTCAGGCGCCCCGAACGACGTTTATTCAACGCACGGGCAGCAGCGAGCTTCCCGAACAGAGTGCCGTGTCAACGGGACCGCGCACGGAGAACGAAACTTGAGCTCGGGCGCTGGTTTCGGCCTTCCTTTCCTCGAGTGCCGGAAGCCTACAGAAGATTCCAAGCAATGCCTGCTCGGCAGAAGGTCACAGGCTGTCTCGGTGTTTCTCGAGCACGGGATCTGCTAGCTACGCATAAGGTTTAGGTCCCGGCACTGAGAGGCCAAATGCCACGAGACAAGCACCGAACCCCGCTCTCACGGCTTTGCAATACAGTTTGTTCTTTGCCACGTTGACTCTTGGTCCAGACTCCCAAACACTACGTCTGCTGCTTTGACTGTCAGACTAAAAGCCAAAACGAGCCGCATTCTGTGAAGTTTCGAGCCAGGCCATGCGCCAAAAGGCTCGTTATGCTCTCCTTTGGCACGACCTATGCCTGTGCCCGGAGCACTGAATCCGTCTGCGGGGGCACTTCAGGGAAGCGGGTGGCGTCAGCTGGAGGGGTGCTGGCAAACGGTTTTGCTTCCAAAGGAAGTTGCAGCCAGATTCGGGGCACACGCAGGGTTCGTTCAAACAGCAGGCTTTGCCAGTTCACCCAGATTGTCAGCAGCACTGAGTGCGTCAGAAGTGCACCTAAATGAGAAAGTTTGTACCGCGGCGCAGACATCACGGAGAGTCGCGGATATGACGAATAAGACTCGGCTGCATCCTGGCCAGGCCGCTTTCAGAGTATATGGGACGATGGGCAGGTCTGCATGTGACCTACTGAGTGGAAGAAGCACCCTTGGACGGAGACAAAGTGCATCCTGGAGCTTCAGTCCAAACATCCGCAGATCCCGGAAGCCTCCAGAAGAATCCAGGCTGTGCTGGTGTGAACAAGAGCAGTGGGGATTGGCCTTGCTGAAGCTCGGGTTCACATGTTGTTCTGCCTGTCCTGCGCCTCGCGTGTGTCAAATTCTCCAGCTTGTTGCGTTGACGTGTTGGCGACCGCGTTGCAGGTCAAGCTGTGTGCAGGGCCCAGCTTCGAACAAATGATCGTTTGTGCTTTGGCCCATCCTCACAGAGATCTCAAGAGGCGTCTCCGGCTGCGAGTCAAGACTCTGTGGTCCGGCGTCTGCCGGCGTTGGAACGTGTGGCGGGATCTGAGTGCTGAGGCCCGTGGCCGGAAGTCATGTGTACTTGTCGGGTGACAGGTGCTTATCCGGGATGAGCTGATGGGGTGCTGAGCTGATTCTGAAGAGCTGAGGCCTGGCCGCACACCTGGTGTTGACTGGATGCGCTGGAAACAGAGGAGGCCATCGCCAAGTGGGTAGTTCTCTAAAACAGGGTCCTTTTTGGGGTCCTTTAAATAAGGGTGCCGTACTGTATTGGGGGCCCAACAAGAGACCCTAATTTAGAGAACTACCCAAGTATTTCTCAGAATACCCGAGACGGTATGCCATCGAGACTGGGCAGCCGGTTGGCCGTCCTGACTCGCAAGCCCGTACTTTTCTTGGGTCGAATCGCCGGATATTGTGGCATCCACTGGGGTGTAGGGATTAGGGTAGCTGCCAAGTAAGCAAGAAAAAAGCGTCACCATAAGATTTCCTCTGCAGCGCGCTGCAGGTGTGCGTGTGTTGCTTCTTTCCTGGCGAAAATGCTTGCTGCCTCCGGCCGCTGCCCTTTGCTCCTTAAACCCCTAAACCCCAAATTCTGGAAACAAAAACCCTGTCCGAGTTGTGAGAGCCTAAACCCCAAAAGGGAGCCTTGCCGGCTTATGCGACGCAAAGGGCTTTCCTCTCGTTTTCTGTTGCCTAAGGGGGCCGAGGCTTTGGACTCGGCTCTCTTCGGAGAATCCTCTGGTGTAGGGCGGTCCCCAAGCCTGAGGAGGTGAGTAAGCAGATGTCCCTGAAGTTGCGGGGTGCCTTTTTTAGTTTTTTGCTGTGGGGGTGTTTCATTGAAAGGCCAGTTCTCCGAATTTCGTCTCCTCCTCGCAATTAAAACCCCCACCAAAACATGGAGCTGTTCGGATATGGCGTGCCTATCGATGAGCACGGGATTTGGTTGGCAGTGAGCTTGGTGGAGGACAGCTCCCTTCAGAAGGCTGTCTTGGATGCCTCCTTTGCCGCGGTAGCAGGAAGCCCGCCGCGCATCTGCGGCTTTTCTGCAGCACCAGGGGCTGGTCTTCTCCTTTTGGGCCACTCTTTTGGTTTGAGTCTGCGAACCAGATTCCAAAATCTCCGAGCGGTGAGGTGCGAACTTATCTGCTGCCCTGCTGCCTCCTACCTTCCTTATGCCATGGCTGTGGCAGAGGAAGGCCAGGACACACTTTGATCTCAGCTGACACCCAGCGTTCTGTGTCGCGAACACTAAAGGATCTTGCAGCGGGTTTGCAGGTCTTGCCTGTGTGGTCCAGCAGATTTGGACAGTGCATTTCAATGGGGATGGCCCATTCTGCGAAACCCACATTAAGACTAAGAGTAGTTTCAGCACACTTCGCGAAGAAGGCATAGTGACACCCACTGCACCGTGTGCTGTCACGCCTCGACACCCACGCGACCTTTGCAGGCCGGTTCTTGGCTCGCAGTTGCGTCGGAAAGGGCAGTGCGCGGGTCGATCGGTGCATCGTCTTTCACTCCATCTGAGACTTTGACATTCGATCGGCTGCAGGAGACAATGGTAGGACCGTGTAACTCCCTGCGCCGATGTTGTTTCTGTGATTTGTTTCGGAGTCTTGCGGTTCTACGATGTCAATGCAAGACCCTGCAGTCTGAAACTTATTGTTTTTACACCTGTCAATGGCAGCCTGTGGCAGGACATGGGTTTTGGAGTTTTTCGGAATTGCACGGGCGGGGGCGGGTCCAATCGTTGCAAATGTAGCCTTGCCGGTTTGGGTTTGCAGCAGTTCTCTGCATGCATTTCGGCTCGAGGCAGTGTGTAGACATGAACCATTCCTTTTAGCTTTTGTGCATGCTGGTATACGTATGTATGTATGTATGTATGTATGTATGTATGTATGTATGTATGTATGTGTATATATATATATATGCAGATGTTGATGCGCTCATTGCATCATCACCATCGGCTTTATGATCTGTACTGCCCACGTCCGTAAACTTGATGGAATTTTCTCCGATATTCACTTCAAGAAGCTGCAAGCTGCAGAGCTGCCTAAAGCTCCGTGAATCCACATGCGGAGCCAGCTAGCCTTGCAAGCAATAAGACACTGGGGTTTCTTCTCCTTTTACTGCCTGAGTCTCCAGGCACCTCGACCCATCATGATAGGATCCTCCTTCCGATAAGCCCTACAAGCCCTAAACTTTCTGTCAAGGTTTAGTTAATTAGGGAGGACCTGCCAGGGCAGGGCCGAAAGTTGATGCAGCTGGTCAAGCCCTTCGCCCCGCCTGTGAATCATCCGCCTGCGCTGCAGCGAGCCGGAAGCTTGGGCAGGGTAGTAGCAGCCCTCCGGCCGCTGCAAGGCTGAGGGAGCCACCATGTGAGTTGAGTGATCGTGCAAAGAGATCAGGAGCGAGAGACGGCTTTTCAGGTCGATGTATATGTATGTAGATACATGCTCGAAGTTGCGTGTGTATATGTATATGTACGTGTACCGTAGATGTATATGTATATGTGTATGCAAATAGACATATGTAGATGTGATTTTGTTTGTATATATATATATATGCATGCAGGCAGAGTGAGGGAGAGGCCGAGGAACCAACTCTGCAGTCGGCCCACAGGAGAGGTCAAGGTCGCGACCGAAATGTGTGTTCTGGTTGTTCATGCGTTGAGACCTCGCCACGGCTCGGAGTCGCCTGGCGAGCGTCAAAAGAAAGATATGAAATGTAAGCGGGTTGGAACATACAGTCGCACTAACCCTAGATATGTATACATACATACATACATACATACATACATACATACCTACATACATATGCTCACACACATACACATGCATGCATATATAAATGATATACATATATATATATATATACACATAATATAGATGTAGATACGTACATGTATGTATGTATGTATGTATGTATGTATGTATGTATGTATGTGTGTATGTATGTATGTATGTATGTATGTATGTATGTATGTATGTATGTATACAAACATACATATGTACCTCTACGCATGTAGACAAACAAATATCGGCCGAAACACAGTTTGTGGTGTTGTTTCTTCTTCCCTGCCGGCTGAGGTTACATGCTCCGTGAGGCAAGACTTCCGAACCTCGCCCCCCGATTTGGAAATAATAGTGAAGCAACAGTAGCTCGGAGAAGACGGCGAGAACTTGTGGCCCCCAGGCTTTTACAGCTTTCAATCACTAGGGCCTTCCACGTTTTCCGTCGTAAGGGGCTGCAGATCTGTTGTGACAAGGGATTGGGCTTGCTGAAAGCTGCGTGGCTAGGCCTGGTAAAACATCAGCAGCAACTGCTTGTGTGCAGATACACTCAAAGGCTCTCCGCCCGCAAATCCAACATATTGTTCTGGCTCGTTTAGTCGCCACCCGTGGCAGTAGGGTAACTCAAAGGGTAAAGGATTCCAGCACATTCCAGCACACGTAGGCTGAATGTCAATGATGCTGCATCCTGTTGCTATTTCGGCACTTATGGTGGGTTTGCTGGTGGGAATCGGAACCTTATGGATAAAACGCGGCGTGGGCCGTGCTCCTGATCTTACGTAACTGCGGGTGGGACAGCGTAAACCCCGGGGAGGTCCTCCTTGTCTTTCCTTCATGGTTTGATACGAGGGTTACAGCTCGAAGTGGTCGGCCGCTGCTGAGATGCGTCACCCTTTTCGCCAGGTTGTGCGCACCAGTCAACCCCAAACCTGACTGGAGGTCTGCCCCGGGCACTGTACCGGAGCAACGACAAAGCCAAAGTGTGCAGCGCCACACCCCGAATCCGTTGGCAAAACTGTGGAAATCGAAACGCTTGGTGCCTCAGCAGGTTGGGGGACGTGGGCGGCTATGGCGTTCAACTCTCAGCAAGAGGGGTGTTGCTGGATTCTGCTGGCAGAGGTTTTGGGTGTAAAGCTTGCGCATGTCGGAGTCAGAATTTGAGATGGCTCTGGGGATGTGGCAGGGCTTCGTGTCAGCAGAAGTCTCTTGGCCTAGACTCGACTGAGACCACTCCAAGCCGCTCAGGACCGAAACCTGAACGACATATGCTTGGAGTACACCTACGAGGAGCTCAAGCAGGTGAGCCGTCCCAAGAATGCTCCGGAAGAGTGTGAGTGTGTGAAGACATGCATACATACATGCATACATGCATACATACATACAAGTATGCATGCGCAAATGCACAATCGGCATGGAACTAGGATTTCAACTGTGTTTGTGACGTGCAATAATACGACATGAAAACATGAAGCCAACAAACCCACACGGAGCACCATGTCATGTTCTGTTATGCTATGACACTTTAGCCTTATGCTGTACGATATTGTAGTATACTACTTGCTGTCTACATGTTACAGTGTAGTGGACACCACTAGGTTGCATCGAATTTCGCTGCAGGCTATCAGTCTTCCGCTAGGCGCCAATCATGTGAGCCTTGTATGTCATTACTATTGTTACTATGATCATTATTACTATTGTTATTATCATTATGTATTCCATGGTTTGGCGTATACATATACACGATTGTATTTATGTATGTATCTATAATTTTGGCCTGGTTCACCTCGCGGCCTCGGCAAAGCGAGAGGGGGAGAAATGCCCAACATGTCCATAATCTCTGATGCTTCATATCCTTCTTCAGGTATCCTAAACATGCAAAGACATGTGTAGACGCGCAAGCCACAAGTGCGGGATCACGTCCGCTTTTGCAGTTTGCCGCAGGCAACCAATAACTTCGATGAGACGCACATGAAGCTTGGCCCGATCCCGAGTAAGTGTTGGTCGGCAGTCCAGTAGTTTGGTATACATGGCATGTCACCTGAGCATGCGCAAGGTTCCGGTTCCTACGGTCGCACGCTCGGTGCCAGGGCTGAGCAGTGTAGGAAAAGTAGGACGGATCCCAACCCTGTAGATTCGGGAGCTTCGTAAATCTTGCGGACAACTTCAATTGTTGTTGGAACCTGAGTTGCATATTCACGCCGGCCGATATGCTGCGTACCTTGAACCTTTTGGACCACGACGGGATAGCCTTCTGCCGGATCTTGTCCTCGGCAGTCTTGCTTCGAGATCTTGTGCCAGAAGTTTGCCTGCTGATTTGCGAACTTTTTTCTCCAGCTGCACTTACTTTGCACTGCCAAGCACGGAATCGTGGACCTACATGGGTATTTCAAAGTAAACAAACATTACTGACGCATCTGGACGCAAAACTACCTCTGTCGGAAGCCTCCTTAGGGCGTCGGGTTTTCCTTTATATAGTTGTAGTGTGCTAGAGCCGAAAACACGATACTAAATATTAAGCCAGGCCCCTACATTATACTGTCTTGCTTCGCACCCGGTCTCCCAAGCCGCGAGGGTCGAATCTTCCCAGGCGGAAAAGTCCTACACGTCTAGAACCTTAGAGTCGAAAGCCCCAAAACCGCCAAGAGCCCAAACAACCCCAACTTGTACTAGACTGGACTCCTACAGTCCTGCGCCCTTGTGGCAACATGGCAACACCGCCATCTCCCCAACAACCGCCAGGTGGCGTCTACAAAGGCATCCTGAAGGCCCGGACAGTCGTACTTCATGTCATCGTCGAATTCTTCGCGTTGTATATTACGTGTATTGTTTTTGTGTTTTATTTATTTTTTCTCTCTCTCTCTCTGTCTTTCTTTCTTTCTCTCTTTGGTGTCTAACCAGTTCTTTGCGGCATCCGCCATTGTTTTGCCTTTGTCAAATCACACACATGAGCTTGCGCTGGAAGGATGGCACGGAGGTGGCCATCAAGGTGCAGACCAGGGCTTTTACGGGTCGGGAGTGGTTCTCTACGCTTCGGGGATAAGGGCTTAGGCCTCAAACTTCGGATTTAGGCTTTGGGATTTTTGGGACTTGTATGTAGGGTCTATTATAACAAACGGTTTAGGGTTTAGGGCTTGGGGTTGGACGTGCTGCTTCCCTGCTGACTGGCAGAGTCTGGGTTCAAAAAGAAGGGCTGTTGGTCAAGTAGCTGCCTGACGGTGACGAGTATCAGAGTAGAAAACCGCCCCTCTACATGGACGTTGCCGGCTATAACCCTGGTAAATGCATGCGGGCTTGCAGAGCTGCATGTTCAGATCGTACAGTGTTACAGAGTGCAGGGCGGTTGCCGTCAAGGTGTCCATTCCAAAAACGATATGGGAGTTTCCGAAAATAGGGGGTACCCTATTTAGGGGTCCTTATAATAAGGATCCTACTATTTAGGGTCCTATATTAGGGTCCCCTATTTTCGGAAACCCCCATGTAACTACTGAGATATTAATTATAGTAGGATCCTCAATATGATTTAAGGTATATTCCTTAATTAAGGGATATTGGAGTCTCTGGGTACCGGATTGCAGGAAGGAGAGCGAAGCAGCTTAAACCAGGTCTTGGACGTGCCCAACGAAGCAGGCTTCGAGGAGGAGGTCAAGGCTCGCCCTGCCGGGTTTAGGGTTTAGGGCTTAGGGTTTAGGGTTTAGGGTTTAGGGTTCAGGGTACTTTGTGAGGCTCTTGAGGTTTTGGTTGCTTCTTCCATTTGGACATTTTTTTCTCGGGCGGGTTGGTGTTCGGGGATTTGACTTGGGGTGTTTGGGAGTTGAAAGCTTGGGGCGGGCATTGGTTTCTGTCTTTTGGCTTTGGGTTTCTTATGGTTTCAGGTTGGCTATGTTTGTGGGTGGGGGTTCGCCAGTTCAGCTGTGAGAGTTAGAGGATGAGCATTGTGTTTAAGTTGGTAGTTGAACCCTAAACCCTAAACCTAGAAAGTGTAGGTTTCTGATCTTGAACTTGGGGTCTAGAGTCTCGAGAGTCCCAGCTCAGCAATTAGGATGTTGGTGGTGTCTGATGTATGCGTCAAGGGCGCCACGGTTTTGGGGGGTTTTCGGGGCCGCAGCATCCCGCACTGCCGCACGTAGGATCCCCGAAGAAAGGAGAGATGTGTCCAGGTCCTCAGCAAGTTCCGACATCCTCATCTTGTGATTCTGATGGGTTGGGCGCCCAGCCTTGGAGCCTCCAGGGATCTTCGTGACCGCCACTTCATCCGGAGTGGATGACAGTGGGCGATGGTGTGGAAGTCTGGGCGGTTCGTGAGAAGGGTTGCTGTAAGTCGAATGTGTTGCAGAGATGAGGGCTCTGGGATGACTGCTGACACCAGCTGTTGACGCATATGCTGTATGCAGCTACGTGCTCACATCGATGAATGTCTTAGTTGCACTCGTAAAACACCTAGACTCCGAGAACTCTCAGAGCCGAAATGTCCACGTCCCAAGCCTTTCCTGGTTCAACCAAGCCCCTTTTTTGCATCCTCTCGCCATCGTTTTGTTCTTTTCCAAGATGGGCAACTGCAGTTCTACCGGTGTCTCCTCGGATGCTACCGAGCTTCAGGTGGGAGTTTCCGAAAAATATAGGGTACCTTATATTGGGGCCCTTAGAATAAGGATCCTACTATTTAGGGTGCTATATTAGGGGTCCCCTATTTTGGGAAACCCCCAGGTGGCAGCTTCTGCGAGGCATCCGAGCCTTGCCGGACTCCCCATGCGCACGAACATGAAGTTCGGCTGGCGACCAGACATGCCGGACCACCGCGACCTCCGTGTGACCTTCGACAAGGTTGATGCGCCAAGCCACATCACCAAGAAGGCTGAAGGAGACAAGGAAATCGTTGACTTGCGGCCAATGAACGGTGGCTTCCCCATCTTCGATCAGGGGCATCTCGGCAGCTGCACAGCGAACGCTTTGGCGGCAGCCTTCCACTTCACCCTCCACAAGATGACGGTGGAGAACCATAAGGACTTCGCCGACTTCACTCCTAGCCGGTTGTTCATCTACTACAACGAGCGCCTTGTGGAGGGTAGCGTGAACCAGGATGCTGGTGCGATGATCCGGGACGGCATCAAGACGATGTCCAAGGTTGGTGTTTGCCCGGAGAGCATTTGGAAGTATGACGACCAGCATGATTTCTTCAAGCAGCAGCCCAGTGACAAGGCCTACGAGCTGGCGCAGAAATGCAGGGTCATGGGCTACGCGCGCGTTGCTCAGGACCTGAGCCAGTTCAAGGCCTGCCTGAAGAACGGCTACCCCTTCGTCTTCGGTTTTGCCGTCCTGTCCAGCTTCCAGACGGCAGAGGTTGCCAGGACCGGCAAAATGGTGATGCCCCAGCCGACCGACCAACAGCTAGGAGGCCATGCCGTTACTGCCGTGGGCTACGACGACTTCCAGCAGTGCTTCATCGTCCGCAACTCTTGGGGAGAAGGATGGGGCGACAAGGGCTACTTCTACATGCCATATGAGTACATGTGCCATCCCGCCCTCGCCTCCGACTTCTGGGCCATCAATTGGGTCGAGGGCTTCAAGAACACTAGCAGCCTCTCGGAGAGTGGCAAGCTGCAGATCGGAGGTGCGCCCAGGCATCCCAATGTCGTGTCCCTCAACATGCGCACGAACATGAAGTTCGGCTGGCGACCAGACATGCCGGATCACCGCGACCTCCGTGTGACCTTCAACAAGGTCGAAGCGCCGAGCCACATCAAGAAGAAGGTCGAAGGAGCGAAAGAGCTCATTGACCTGCGGCCACAGAACGGTGGCTTCCCCATCTTCGATCAGGGACATCTCGGCAGCTGCACAGCGAACGCTTTGGCAGCAGCCTTCCACTTCACCCTCCACAAGATGACGGTGGAGAACCATAAGGACTTCGCCGACTTCACTCCTAGCCGGTTGTTCATCTACTACAACGAGCGCCTTGTGGAGGGTAGCGTGAACCAGGATGCTGGTGCGATGATCCGGGACGGCATCAAGACGATGTCCAAGGTTGGTGTTTGCCCGGAGAGCATTTGGAAGTATGACGACCAGCATGATTTCTTCAAGCAGCAGCCCAGTGACAAGGCCTACGAGCTGGCGCAAAAGTGCAAAGTCGTCGGTTATGCGCGCGTTGCCCAGGACCTGAGCCAGTTCAAGGCATGCCTGAAGAACGGCTACCCCTTTGTCTTCGGTTTTGCCGTCCTGACGAGCTTCCAGACAGCGGAGGTTGCCAGGACCGGCAAAATGGTGATGCCCCAGCCGACCGACCAACAGCTAGGAGGCCATGCTGTTACTGCCGTGGGCTACGACGACTTCAAGCAGTGCTTCATCGTCCGCAACTCTTGGGGAGAAGGATGGGGCGACAAGGGCTACTTTTATATGCCATATGAGTACATGTGCCATCCCGCCCTCGCCTCCGACTTCTGGGCCATCAACTGGGTCGAGGGCTTCAAGAACACGACCACCCAGAACCCGGCCAAAAAGTGATGGAAGCACGATCCTTTGTATAGTCAGGTTCCTTTGCAGTCGGCTATCCCCGGAGGGGTTGCTGGCTGGATAGGAAACGTGCCTGCGACCGGCAGGGATTTTGAAACCAATCATGTCTTGTGTACTGTACAGCCTACAAATCTCCACTCAGGCTGAACCTGCATTTTGTGACACATGCGCTGTGCGAAAACAAGAAGCGTTGAGGCCCGGGACTCGCTTAGCTGCTGTTTCGTCGAAGTTAGCATTTCGATTGCCATTACTTTGGGTCTCCTGCAAGCGCGCTGTCATGAAAGTCAGATGTTCCACTGACTTTCACCACATGTGAGGAACGCGTCAGCTGTTTGCTAGTTCTATGATTCGAAGACCATGTTAGGTCGGGGTCCGGAGCCATGAACACGTCCATGCCGGGTTTTCCAAGTTCGCACTTCAGAACCCGGCGTACTTCGTCGTCGCACTGATGGGGAATGCCCGACATGCATAAGCAGTTCCAGTAGCATCCCCATACCCTAAACCCTCAACCCGAGTTGCCAGAGTTCAAACCCTACACCAACCCTGAAATGCCTAAAACATTCTAGATTTAGACCCTTGCTTAGACCCCCTTAACGCTGTAAACTCTACACCCTAAACCTTGCGTAGTAAGGTTTCGCTCGCCACGGGGCCAAGCGCCTTTTGGTCTACGAGCTCTTATCGGGTGGGGACGTCCATCGCAGGCCGGCGAAGAAGAGTTTCAGGAATCTCAGCGTTTAGGGTTTGCTGTCGAGGGTTGCGGGTTTAGGGTTTAGACACAGCGACGGCTGTTCCGGGCGAGAGAAGCCGCTGCAAAAGGGTTCAGGCACATAGGAGGAGCTCTTGAAGGAGTTCGGGGTTGAGGGTTTAGGGCTCAAAAAGTCTCCTAGAAGTAGTTTAGGGTCCAGGTTTCCGAGCACAGGAGGCCGACCTATAGCCTACAGAGTCACAGAGTGGCACCCACAAAAAAGTGAAGAAGCCCTGCCAGCCAAGTCTGGAAGGGGTCGGAGCATGCCAGAAGGCAGCGGTCAAAGAGAGTGCGCAGGTTGCAGCGGAGCTGCCATGAGGACATACCCTTCCCTTGGCGAGAACGGGTCGCGGGCTTACTCCTTGTTGTAGTGTGTAGCCTCAGGCTGCTGCATGGAACAGCCCTTCAATGAAGGTGGGAACGCTGATCTCAGACAGCTCGTTGACACTGATGCAACAGGTTGGTGTGGCATTAGACGCGGCCTGCGGCCTGTCGCACCTGCACTATGCATCTCCCAAGGTAGGCCACTCAGCCTTGAAGTGACATCGCATTTGCGACACAGCACATGGAGGCTCTCATGATGCTGAATGTGCGTCCCAAGCCAGCCGGTCGGAGCAGTGGCTATGTGGCTAAGGTGTTTCACCGCGACATAAAAAGTCCCAACATCTTGCTGGACCGGAACGGGACTGCCAAAATGGCAGACTTTGGCCGGGGACTGGTTGGCCGACATGGCAGCAGCACATGTGCAGGGCATGCATAAATCGAGCTTGTGCATTGCATGATGTTCTTTGAGAAGCGCTCCTGCCGCCGAGTTGTCGTGCGGTTCGAAGTGGAAGCTGCTCAGAGTAGATGGCAGTGCTCCCGCAATGGAGCCGAGAGAGCCTGCATGCTCCCAGGACAAGCGGCCACTGGAGGAGGACTCAGACGACCAAGATCTCCAGGATCAATCTGAAGTGGAAGATTTGCTGGAGATAGCATCCGAGGCGCCCACGGATACATCTTGGCCCGGGGAGGTGGATGAAGCTGAGCTTGATGGCGAAATCCTGATCGAAGAACCGGCGAGGCCCAAGAAGAAGAAGAGCTTGGATGCGGCCGCCCTGGCCGCTCGCCGCGTCTGCAAGCGGCTGCGGCAGGAACGGAAGGCCGCACGCAAGGCGAAGCGCAAGGCCGAGCTGAAGGCCAAGAAGCGACGTGGCTTCGGCGCAGACTTGGAGGGTTTCTTGGTGAAGACCAAGGAGCGCCTCGAGACGAAGGCCCTGGAGGCCGAGGCCTTGGCAGCCGCAGCCCTCATGGCCGAGGCGGAGGTCTCCAGGCCGAAGGATCCTCCGCCCCCGCGCGGAGGGGACCTGCGCGGCTTCGTCGCGAAGACGCGGGAGCGGCTCATGGCGCGGTCGGAGCTGGAGAAGGCCACGGAGGAGGCCCAGCGCGCGAAGGCGGCCGCCTTGGCGGCCAACGTGGACTTAGAGTCCTTCCGAAAGGAATGTCAGGCGCGCATCGCCCAGAGGCTCCTGGCCAAGATGCCTCAAATCCGGGGTGCGGAGAAAGATGCTGGGAACATCAACTGGGCCTGCATCACGCGGCGACGAATCGCCATCGTGGGTGCGGGTCCCGTGGGCCTCTGGGCTGCCATGTTGCTGGCGCAGAAGTACCGCTGGACCGATGGAACTGGCTGTGCCCGGCTCCGACCGGATGCGCCGGAGGTGGTCCTCTTCGAGGCCCGATCCATGGAGAACCACTGCACCCGGACGGACATCCGTATCGCGCTCTCCTCATCGACGCGGGCCATGCTGGACCAGCAGACGAAGTCGAGGAGCTTCACTTCCGGAATGCCGGTTGCAGAGATTGAAGACACTTTCCTGAGACGCTGGAAGAAGGTGGCGGGCCAGGAGGCAAGAATCGGCTATGGCTCCTCCATCTCAGACCCAGCGGAGCTCTGCCAGACCGGGCAGTTTGACTGCATTCTCTGGGCCGCGGGACGGAGATCCCTCGACGACCCCTTGCGAAAGGATTTGGGTTGTGAGGTGAAGATTGGCGACAGTCAGCGTGTGGTTGTCTTCCAGGTCCCGGAGGGTGTAAAGTGTGGAAGCGCCCGCCCTGTTCAGGCGTCCTTCCCTTCCCCCATCTTTTGGGCTCTTGCAGTTAGGCTACTTAAAGGATCATGGGACTTAGTAAGTAGGGTTATAACTAAAGTAACTATTATAATAACCCCAATTAGGGGACTTATAACTATACTTACTAAGTCCCATGATCCTCCAAGTCAAGTGGGCTTGGCTTGGAAGGTCCAGGACCTCCAGGGAGCCGACGCCTGGCAGCTGGGGAGCATGGACCTCTCCGGGGCCGCCCAGCAAGCGGGCCGCTTCCCGGGGCTCCGCGTGATGCTGCGGCCGGGCTTCGAGGGCGCCTGCGCCTGTGGCTGGGTTGCCGTTAAGGAACTCCACTGAAGCTACGCTAATGGGGATACATATTGTGACACATACAAAAGTATATATATATATACACACACACACACACACACATATATATATATATATATATATATACACATACATATACAGAGTACATAATAGGGTTTCCTTATGATGGTGACTTCATTCAGTTTCTTTCGCAGCAGCCCAGGTTGGCTCTGGGTCTTCGGCCTCTCCGGTGAGGTGTTGGAGTCCTTCGTCCTGAAGGGCGCCTCGTCGACACCGCGAGGGACCCTGGCAGAGGCTTTCGAGGACGATGCGTATTTTTTTTTGCGGTTGATTTCGGGACCCTCTCAGTACCGTATCACACACCCCGCATTAACCACCCCAAGGCCCAAACTCTAATCATGCTTACCACACCGACTTAGAGCGAAGCCTTGGCTTCAGGACCTGGTTGGAGCGACCTCCCAGGCGCTAAAACCTGCGCTCGAGGCCCTGCAGCAGCGAGTCCGAGCGGCGGGCGTCACCTGCAGGCCTTGCACCCTATCGGCTTAAGTGGGCTGGTCGTGGTGTTGAGAGTTCCGATTCAGGGACACCCTGTTGATTTCGACATATTTCGACTGTGTGTGGATGGCTACTGGCACGGTGTTGGTGGTCGGGCCCAAAGCCGTTGAAATCTCTTGTTGAAGTTGTAGAGAGGGAGGCTAGCAGAGAGAGAAAGTTAAGCCAGCAGACAGAAAGAGAGAGGTCTCAGGGTCAGAGGGGTAAGGTATTCATAAACCCAACATGCAGGGTAGAGCTGAGGCACCACACCCTGCCTTGACAGTCATGGGTTGTGGGATCGATCTGCTCCTCGGGGCTCGGGTGAGCTATCGTGAGCTGCACCTGTGGGGGCCTTTCCGTCCCCCCTCTTACGAGTCAGACCAGGAACTCAGACAGGCGGTATTGAGCCTACATGCATGCTTTCCCCTGCCAGGTTTGTAGACGCCTCGTACTGGTCCGCTGATCATGCCGTCTGCCAGCTTAGCATCGGGGATCAGCTGGTTCCCTTTATATTGCTGGGGGATGCCTTGGGCGGAAAGCCCTTCTACACGGGCTCCACGCTCAACCGGCATCTCTGGGATGTGGCCACCCTCATTGATGAGGTGGAGTTCGCCTACGACGGAGGCCCCTTAGATGCTGCGCGCTTCGCCATGTACGAGCGGCGCTACCAGGAGTGCCTACGAAGAATTCCCGAGTTCCAACGTCCTCGGTCCATTATCCTCCAGGCACTGCCCAAGCCCATGCCCATACCCCGCCAGAGGGTTGACGAGATGCCCCATTACGAAGCAAAGACTTTGTCACTGCCTGCCATTCCCTGTGGGCGGCCATTGCTGTGAGATTTTAGCTCCCGTGGGCCTTGGCCGTAGCTTTAGTACTCGTAGCCATCTTCCGACGGCTCCGCTTTCCGAGGTTGCTGCACTGATACACCCGCTCCCTGCGCGACATCTTGGAGCTGCAGAGGTGCTACATGCTTAGAATATAGCTCTTCCCAGGTGGCGCAACACTTATGACCTCTGAAGCTCCAAAGTGTTGTTCAATTACTAGGTCACCGCTTTGCTTCCTGAGCAGGTGGTGCTTTTCCGTCTCCGAAGGAGACGCGAGCATGGAATTTGCTTACCCTTCACAGAGAAAAGTAGTCCCAGGCTGTAGCTAAGCATCACGTGTTTGGTTCCGCAGAAGAGGGTCCCGTGGAATCGTTGTTTGAATCGCTCACCAGAGAACTGCAAGCGAACCCTAACTCAAGAAGCAACCCATTTTACTATGATGATGGTGGTGGCGGTGGTGACGATGATGATGATTAGCGAACAGCGTATATTAGAGTGACAGGGGTTACTGCTGAGCATGTTGTCTTGGTGGGTGCAGCGACTGTGTCTGGTCTCCGGGTCGCAAGCGTGCGAAGGGAAGATGAAGGCCTCCCCAGGGGCAAATGATTTGATGTTGCCCCGAGATTTGGCAAGCAAGGGAATCCCGCACCATCCTTGAACCCTAGACCCTAAACCCTAAACCCTCAACTTTTCAACCCTAAACCCTAAATCCTAAACTTTCACACCCTAAACTTATACATGCTGAAGCCGATGCCCAAAGCAGCCCATGTTTTTGGCACCGAGGCCTGGCATGCTTGTCTCACACCGCAGCGCACCGGGTGTCTCGGGCGTCGGGAACCGCCGGGGCCCTGGAGCAACCGGTGCCAAGAGGTTCCGGACTTCGGGGCCTGGCGTGGGAGCTGTGGTGAGAGATTTGCCCTTTGGAGAGAGGGGAACCTGTAGACCGGGAGAGGAAGCTCCGTTTTTGGTGAGCGTTTCGGCTCCGAAGGGAAGCGAAGGTCTCGGGCGTTCAGCAGCCCATGGCTTCATCCTCGGAGGATCCCGTGCCTCGGCACGACATGAAACTCTGCCCAAGTCCTAAAATTGACGCATCCCATGACGTAGAGGTGTAGACAGCCCCTTTGCTGAACCTGCGGACCTCGGCCGCCCACGCTCGCTTGAGGAAGCTTCCTCTGCGTCGGAATCGGAGCCCGACACAATGGGATTTGAGGCGCCTGAACGTGAAGTCGCCAACAGACCATTTATTGTTCTGGTAGTCTGGGGAGTGGGAGGTGGGTGAAGGGGACCGGAGGGCAAGGAGAAAGTTGTCAAACTGTTGGGCGGGTTGGTGGTGACCTGGCAACCCTAAGCTTAAGCCCTGATATCAACCCCCCGCACCCTTCGCCGCCCAGCCCCCTCAATCAGCTTTAATGCAAGTTTGATGTTACAAGTTAGATATCTCAGCACCCAGCACCCAGAACCCTCAACCCAACACCCCAACTTCAAAAGCTATTCGCCCAACATGCAGTTGCAATGTGTGACTATGAGAGTGGAGATGCAATGCCCAACACCTCGAACATGAATTTCTGCACCCTGGAGCCGAAACCCTACGTTCCGTGTCGCGTGAGGAAAAGACCCTCCTGCACTACATGCACCGCATGCGCTGTTCGGCTGAAGGTGAAGTCTTTCGGGTTCAGTTAGCTCGGGCGTGAATTGTGGATATGTGAGGATTATGGGTTACCGGCCTCTCTGACAAAGCCCAAGGCAAAGATGGCTTGAGCACGAAGAAGATCGGGGAGTATTTCGGGCTGAGTTCGGATGACGTGACGGCGAGGCTCGACCAGCACCAGCACCAGGAAAGCGACGAACTGGAGGTCTCTGCCAAAGCTGAAGAAGTCGACAAGAACAGCGAGGAAGAGGCGACTTGGCTTGTCGAGTGCGGAGGAGGGGTAGGAAGGCGAGTGTCTCTGAGCCACTCCTGAGGCCAAGCGTCTTCTAAGCGACCCCGATGACTTTCTCTGCCCCATCGGCAAGACCTTGATGGAACATCCGGTCGTTGCCGAGGATCGCCGGATTTTCCATGGCTAATAGTCGCTAATCCGATACACACTTGATACTTGGCAGTATCAAGTGGAAGTTAAAACCCTTTCAACTCAACAGCACAGTTGAGCGGTCAGGTTCCTGAGATTGCATAGTCAAGGGGAGGCTTTGGTTCTGAAGCGCCTTTTGTGCCGTTTTGCAGGCGCGGGCCACCGTCTGTGTCTGGCGACACTGTGACAGGGAGTTTAGGTTAGGATGTCCTTGTCTTAGCTGCAGGCCTGCATATTCTGCATGTATCTTCCGATGCTCTTGGGAGCAGGGAGTGATCTCCTCGGTTTCGTCATTAGAACCATCTGTGGTCGACCGGGCCCAAAATCGGAGCAGAGACGCATTCACTCCACTTTGTCGTCTGATTCACGACGTGGGCTTACCCTTGGAATTGTCCGGGGCTGAGGGTATTCGGTCTTTAAACCCTATTGATACGAAGGACGGCTATACTTATGAGAAGAAGGCGATCGAGGAGGCATTGCGAAGCAAGCGATGCAGCCCGATAACCAACCAGACAATTGGTATCCAGGCAGGGGGCATCGTGCGCACTGATTGAATGCAAGGTCACGTGATCGCTGCTCGCCACGATGTCATGCCGGCTTCGTGTGAAAGCCATCTCATGCCTGGAGGTCGTTCCGAATCACGACAAGAAGTCCGCCATCGTCACCTACATGGAGACGACGGTCAATAAAGCTGCTGTCGAAAGCAGAGGGATTCGTGCGGTCCAAGCCCCTCGATTCCGCGGCACGGGTCAAGCTTCTGGGACTGTTGCAGCAGAGGGCAGCACTTCCATCCGCATCGCGATGCGATGCAGTTCAACGGCTCATGAGTCTGGTGGCTGAGGATCCCGCAAAGGCCGTCGAGACGGTTGCGGAAGTGCTTGCCAACTTTGAATCCTGGGATATTGCTTCGTATCTGGGCGAGTTCGAAGACGACTTCGTTTCCTTCCTACAGACTTCAGCCCGTGGACCGCCTGTGCTGCCATGTGCTGAAATGCTGGAAAGGGAGCTTGCTAGTCGCTTGGCCGAAGCGCTGGAAAGAGAGGGCGGCCTTACTAACCAAAATACACAAAGGTGGATGCTAAAGAAGAAGGAGGCAGCTATTCAGGTGGAGCCAATGGCAAAAAGGCTCTGGGAGTTCGTGTTTCCTCTCAGCTCTGTGGAAGAAGCTGGTATTTGGGTAGACGGTGCAGCGTTGGTGCTCGCAGCTCTGCATGCAACGTTGAAGGTGGAGCTGCCCAGCCTCTCTTCTGAAGTATTGAGCAAGGCCTTGTACTTCCTCAAGAACCGCGAGGATGCGTGCGTTCGGGCTGTGGAGCTGTTCAGATCCGACCTGCGTAGGGCAAGCGAGACGGAAGACAGCGGGACATTCCGGGCCGAGCTTTTCCTGCAGCTTGTCAATAGGTATCCCGAGGAAGGCCTCACTTTGCTGAGCTCCTTCGCCACAGATTCTGATCACGAAGCCCAAGACTGCTTGCTGAACATCTTGCTCCAAAATGTGTCGGAGAAGGGTCCGGTGGAGTGTACTTCTCAGCACGTTTTGCTCACGCTGCTCTACGCTCGTCGTGGACGGGTTCCGGATGAGCTACTACAGAAAATTTCACTGGAACCGAGATACATACAGCTGTTGGCGCCAGAAGTATCCGTAGCTCTGGCAGAACAGCTTCACACGGCAGGAAGACAAGCGGAAGGGTCTCGAATTGCGGTCAGTGCGGCCAAAGCCTTCAATTCACTTGGAGGCACTGAGAAGTCAGAATCGGTGTTTACCCTTGCGTATGACATGGACCCTGGCAATGCGGAAGCTGCAGAGGGCAAGCTGGACGTTTTGTTGGGACATCTGGAGAAGAAGGGCCAGACTGAGCAAGAAGGGCTGTTGTTGACACTGTTGTTTGATCGTAAACGAGCTGTTCCGGATTATCTGCTCGCATGTCTGGCCTTAGAGCCGCATGAGATCAGGCAGCTTCCGCCAGGAGCATCCCTGTCCCTTGCTGAGCAGCTCTACACCTCGAAACAACATCAAAAAGGAGCTCAGCTCGCAGTCCTCGCCGCCGAAGCCTTCGAGGCTGCCGAGCTCCAGGAGGAGGCCTATTCCGCATACGCCCGGGCGCACGGCATGGACAGGTTCAACGTCGACGCCTCCAACGGTCTCCTCTCTGCAACGAGCCGGGCTTGCAGAGGACTGGCGGCGCTTGCGAGGGAGCAGCAGGCCAGGATTGACCTGCTGACGAAGCACACCGAAGACTTGGTCAAAGAGCTGGAGGGTCTGCGGAACCATGTGCAAGCCAGGGACGGCCGTGGCATGATTTGGGACCTCTCGGGCGAAGACCTGGTAGAAGGATTCTGCAAGGAGAGCCCGAAAATCAATCTGGAGAATGGCAGCGAGTCCAAACACGTCCAGGCTCGGGTTTGCTGCTTGAAATATCATCCTGAACCCTGACACCCAGCACCTCATGCCCCATGAATTTGTAATACATTCTGCATGCAGGCTTGGATTTGTTGTCGTGCCAACGGGAAGGGCAGCCCACCCACCGCGGCCATCTTCCTGCAGTGCAATGAGAGCTGCAAGATTGATTGTGAAATCTCAGTGGACGGCACGACTGAGACGCTGAGCATCAAGAGCACAGAGGACGAACCAATCTCTTAGCCTAGAGGTTGCCTAAAGTGGTCTCCAAGCCCCAGCCGTAGAACCCAAATGTCACAGGACTACAAGACCAAGTTCCCTTTCCCGTCCGGATTGCTCGGAGAGAAGCTGGGCAAGATCAGCCTTCGCATCAAAGCGCTGAAGCTTGAGGGCGGCACCGTGCAGTACGATTATTGAGGTCACCGAACTAGCTGAGGTCTTGAGTTTACTTGTAGGGCTGTCGCTGCTATGGCATTTCCGGTCCTTTGCTAGACGTGAGGGTTCCCTTTAAGTTCCCACGCCGGAAGCCTGGTGAACTTGAGCGATGGAACCCTTTCGGCGCTACAGATGCGGACGGCCGGCTATGCAATGATATACAGAGCGGAGACTCTCGCTGCCCAGGCTCCCACCCTTCAACATGCCTCAACCCTGAAGGCCAGATCGTACATCCTAGACCCTTGTCCCAAAGCTCTCCCAAAAGACTCTACTGCGGGCCTGGGCCATCCTTGTCTTCGAGCCACAGAGCGGCTTAAGGGCTGCAGGATGCTGCGGCGCCGCAGGAACCTGCGACCCCGAAAAAAGGAGCGCGTGATGGTTCGAGGTTTACGATGTACTTGCAGTGTCGAGAGTTTTGGGTGGCAGGCTGGGAAGCTATTTCGTGGCGACGCTTTGAAAGCGTATACATGAGTTACTGGAGCGATCTAGACGCCAGAGCATCTCGCCCCTCACCCCCTCGGCCCGCAATCTCCCTGTGACTGCTTGCACCGGACTGTCACATGCCTGATAACTGAACTGTAACAAGTTGGGGAGCAAGGGAGTTCGCAGCGGCGAATGTCATAGCCACGATGCTCAGACGACCGAGCGGAGGTGTTTTAAAGCTCGGATAAGCCCACGAATCCTTCAGAGCGAGTAGAGAAGGCGAGATTTGCAATCCACGATTCGTCCGGACACGAAAATGATCGCTCCGGGTAGGGAGGAAAGCTTCACCGGCTTTTCGGGGAAACAGCTACGACGATGACTTCGACTTCTACGACGACGACAGCTGCTGCCGCTGGTGCTACTGCCGCTGCTACACTGCTACTGCCTACAGCAACTGCTACTGCCGATGTTGCCGCGATTGCAGGCAGCTTTAAACTCTACAACAGAGTGGGTCATGAATCCTTCAGCTTAACCCGCCACAAATGGCAGGTTATTGGAACAGCAAGACTTCGCACGGCTGGGAGAGTGAGAGAGAGCTCCACCCTAAACCCCCTGTCGCCTAGAATTCCTGAGGTTGGGTATGCCTGCCCACTCTATGTCCGGCGCGGCGTGGTGACCGAGGGCTCCGAGGTCCCAGCTTCCCCAACTTCTCTGGATTAAAATGAGGGTTTAGGCTTGAGGGCTGAAGGGATTCAGGGCTCAGTGCATTGCAGTCCCTGCTCAAATCAAGGGTTTAGGTTTAGGGTTCAGGGTGTTTTGCGTCTGAAGGGCTCTTTGAGGTTTTGGTGGTTGATTTCGGAGTGCTCCACGCTTGAGACCAAATATGGGGTTTCAGGCTTCGCAGGGTTTGGGTCATCAGGCTTCGGGGTGGGGTCGACGGCACTAGCATGGTGTTTTTAGCGCGATGCAAAACCCCAGACGAGAGTTGCGAGAGGGGCCAAGCGATGGCGAACCGGCCTCAACGACAAGATTCTACCAAGTGGGTTCTTGGCTTTCCACTTCTGCCCCCCGGAGTCTCCCGGAAGCCATGGCTGCAGTTGACGCGTTATGCTGCCGGCCGCAAGCCCTATACTTGGCCCTAAACCATTTTTTGGTTTATTGTTGGTTACCAAAGCCCCACGTCCTGCAGCAACAGCACGAAAAACCAGCCCGACGTCGCAACTGCTTTCAACTTCAGACGTCGAGGGCTCGGGCTCAGACCAGGGCTCTGCGCAGAAATCGGTGCAGGGCCTTGGGTGATCATGGGTTCAGAATGGGAGGCCAGGCTACTGGAGCTCGAGTCCGGCTGCCCTGGTGAGATGGGTGCGAGTGGGTGCTTCTCAGTGTCCCTCTAAGAACCATGACAGTGCCTCGGTGCCACTCCTGCTTGCAGCTGACGTTTCGTTACCTGGGCAAGGAACTTTCAGCTGCAAGCAAAATTCTAAACCAAAAGGACAATTGGATCTGCCGCCGGCTTGCTGGTATCACTTCCCACGAGTAATACCAGCAAGTAAGCAGCAGATCCACTGGATTGTTTGTTTGATTGGCTGTCAGATTCGAGCCAAAAACTATAACATACGCTGCAGTATGCTACAGCCTCGTACGGTAGTCTACGAAAAGAGACAGTACTGTAGTATACTGCAGTAGAGTATCGTAACAAAAAGCTGGCACATACCACGCCATGCCAGGTCTACTCCTTCGGCATGGTCCTCTTCGAGCTCCTCACTGCCTCGCCGCCCCTCTCTGAGCTGTGCTTCAGGGGTCCCTGAGGTGAAGTCGGGCTAAGGAGCTTGGTTTGGGGGTAGGGGCTGGGGTTTAATTTTTTTTGGGGGGGTTTAGGGCTTGGTTTGGGGCTTAAGCTTAGGGCCTCCTTCGGCTGAGCCCACAGGGAACTCAAAAGCCCCGGTGAGGGGACAAAGAACGCCAGGGATGTCGACGACCGTTTCTTTCCCCGATAGCCGAAACAAATCAAAAAGAGACCTCGCCAACCCTATACCAACCATGAAGCCAGTAAGCCCCTATAGCATCCTATAGCTACCTGAAAGCCTGCAACCCTAAACCCTAAACCCTAAACCCTAAACCCTATTGAAGCCTTGTCAACGAAACCAAAAAAGACCAAGGCCAGCCTTCATGAGCCGGAAGTCCGGCGAGGGAAGTGGCCAGATCCAGGTGTGGAGACCCAGAGAACCCAATACCCTTGAATTAAGGAAGATGCCTTAATATTATGATTTAAGGTATATTCCTCAATTAAGGAATATACCTTAAAGTATAGGGGCCTTAATTAATATTATGATTTAAGGTATATGCCTTAATTAAGGAATATACCTTAAAGTATAGGGGCCTTAATTAATGTTATGATTGAAGGTATATGCCTTAATTAAGGAATATACCTTAAAGTATAGGGGCCTTAATTAATATTATGAGGCAAAAAATTCAAGGTATATGCCTCAATTAAGGAGGATACCTTAAATTATAGGGGCCTTAATATTATGATTGAAGGTATATGCCTTAATGAAGGGGTATGGGGCTCTCTGGGGACTGGGGGAGCAGAGCTCTTCCTGCCATGGGTGGTTCTCTAAATGAGGGTCCCCTCTTAGGTCCCCAAACTCGTATGACACCCTTATAAAGAAGGACCCAAAAACAGACCCTAATTTGGAGAACTACCCACTTGTATCCTAGCGTTCTTGCGAATAATATATGCTTTGGTATGAACCCCAGAAAAACCCTCAACCAATGGAGTGAATGTGTAGCGAACTGTTTACATTCCCCCGGATACTCAGCCCCTGGCCCGTGGCGCGATCCGCACTTGCGCAGTACCTCGCGCACCGCATCAACGGCGACCTTCAGAATGCCTTGAGCTTGCTTGACAAGAAGGCACGGACTCGTGAAGTGTAGGTTTTGGGGTTTTGGGGTTTCCAGGGGGTTCGGAGGACTCGGCCCCGAATGCTGGTGTGACTCTTCGCAGCAGTCCGACGCATTTATTCAGCACTGTCCGCTATGGCCTCGCAAACTTTTCTTCTCGCTTCCTCGAAGGTACGTCGCTGAGAGAAGCTCACCTTGAGCCCCACGCCCTGAAGCCTCAGCAGTACGGTTGCTGTTTAGGGTTCCTCAACATCGTTTTACCATCATACTCCTCGGAATAAGTAGTGCTGTTGCTGTTTACGGTTCCTTATTCTACTTTCTACTATAAAGATACACCTCAACCCCCTTGTCTGAGAGGCAGCCTGGCCCGCTGCGACTGCGCGGGCGATGTCGGAGCTGGCGCTGCGCTGCACGCGTCTTCGCGAGGTCCTTGCTCAGACCCTCTGTTGCCCTTTTGGGACTTGTCTCCTTAGGCTTTGAAGGAGGTTATGTGTGTGAAGCCCTACATCCTAAACCCCAAACCGTTGTCAGCCCTCAGCCAAAACAGAGTCGCGCAGAGTCAACTTGGACTTGGCAGGAGCCCGGTTTTGGAGGGACATTCTGGGGTTTCTTGTCCTTTTTGCAAATCGGAATATTGTTGGATCCCACCCTGTAGGGTCAAACTGTGGGGATGAGTTTCTGAACTTTCCATATCCCTGAAGTAAATAGGAAAGCTCAAGCACTGAATCCAAAGCGTTGCACAACAGGCGGAGGCAGTTTGTTTATGGGAATCCGCTTTTGTGGGAAGTTCGCAGAAGGAGGCGAGCGAGGTTTGGAATTGCGACGGAATACTCCCAAGAAAGTCAAAGAAGTCAGCATGGCACATGTCAGAACCAGCGCAAGAAGCAGGGTTGTTGGTTTTTGGCTTGGGGGACCCGCTGCACCTTTGACGTGCTTTTGAGCCACGGGGTATGAAACGCGGCGCTGTGGACAAGTATCATCAAATATCGCGTCGCAGCACGTTTTGCATCAGAGAGGCAGATGTAGAACACCTGCAGATACTTGTGCCTGTTTGGGCATGCAGGGTGGGAGATTTTGCATGTTGACGCCTGCTTCACGGGCCCGTGTGGTGGTTAGTTAGTTGTGTGTACCCGAACATATATCATGGCTGCGATGCAAGGTTAGTAGTCTTATACGCGAACCCTATAATCGAAAGGGTTTATGGCTCGGAGTGTCACGCTCGGACTCACCGGCGAGTCCGAGTGTGAGAGCGCAAATCAACACCCCGAGCACCGAACATCCCTAAACCATATACCCACACCATGATATAGTCTGATATGATATGATGATCACACAACATGAAATAGAGTCATCTAATGCATAAGAAACCCGGCGCCAACAAAAACCCGAAGCCCCAAGACTTTTAAAGGCTTGGAGCTCAGAGTGATTGTGCTGCCAATAAAAAGACTTTATATGAAGCCAAGCATCTCCAGGAAGCCAGGCCGAACTTCGCAGAGATTGCTCAGACCTCAGGTTGAGGGCTTTTAGGGCTTTGGGTTTGGGGCTTAGGGTTCAGGGCCGGTGGGTTTAGGGCTTAAGGGTTGAGGGCTTGGGGTTTAGGGCTTAGGGTTTAGGGCTTGGGGTTAAGGGCTTGGGGCCTAGGGCTTAAGGGTTTGGGCTTGAAGGTTTAGGCTTGAGGGTTTAGGGTTGAGGGCACGAACGGGCCCAGGAGGCTTAGGCGGAGCAAGAAAGATGAACGGTGGAGCTTTCGGACGCCTTTGAGTTGCCCTTATGGCCCTGTAAAGGAACCTTGTCATACACACTTTTGGGAGCCTTTGAAAACAAGAAGTACAACGCCGTCGAGACATAGCAGCTGTCCAAGAGCCGACGGCCAGACTAAGCCTCAAGTCGCGGACGAGAACTAAAAACACACACCAGCATCGACCAAGCTGCTTTCAGAAGCCGGCCTGTGCTGACACAGTTTCTCCAAAATGACATCCCGCTCGTGTGGACAGTTCTCTAAATTAGAGTCCCTTTTCGGGTCCGTTTTATAAGGGTGCCGTACTATTCTGAGGACCCAAAAGGAACCCTAATTTGGAGAACTACCCATGTTAGGCAGACTGAGTATGCAAGAGGAGCGCTTGTGGCATGCTTGAACATCTAAGGTCGCATGTCGTAGTTTGACCTTCAACATTCCGGCCTCCTTGTCTGATGAGTTCTTAAGATGAGCAGATGTGCTTTCTCACGTTCGCAAATAGTTCTGTGTATTGCCTCAACACTGCTTTTGCTTTCCTTTCCGTTGCTGCTGGACTTACTGTGTGCTTTTCACTCAGTTTTCCACGTATCTCGCATCATGACTATCGCAAGCCTAGCTGCTTCGTTCTACAACCCTGCGAAACCCAGGTTGACATCCATGCCCGCAGCAAAACCATATAGTTAAAGTCGACAGCCCCAAATCCAAAACCTAACAGAGATTTCGTGAATGGCCTCTGTTCTGCATGACGCCGGATCGTAGTGACTTTGGCTCGAGGTTTTTCCAGTCGGAACGGAAGTGGTGATGTGCAGGTGCCTCGTCGAAGGGGGCGTTGCTGCCGTCGCCGCCTCCAGGGTCGCCGCTGCGAATGACGGGCTTGGCTGTTACATGCGTGCGTCAAGCTCGGGCACGACTCCATGGAGGTCTTACCTGGTGCCGTCACGAAAGACTGCAACGCTGCCAGGTACGAGCGGATTCCGCAGAGCCGCGTGGAGTTTCACTCTTGGGGCAGTTGCCTTGGCGAGAGCAAGACGACCCCGGCCAAGTTTGGTGCGTCACGGCGTTCAGCAGCAGGTCATAGAAGTGCTGGAAGCTATGGACGACATACCCAGCCCCCATTTCGTGGCAGGGGATACCAAGTCTGATATAACCGTGCTGAAAGGCTCAATGCCATTGTGTTGGCCGATGGATGTAGAGCCACTGCTGGACGTTTGCACGCAAGCTCCATGTGGGCGTGGCCAGGAGACGGTCATGGATCTTAATGTGCGCAGCGTCATGGAAACTGCGGAGGTTGCGGTCGAGTGGCCCGACCTACCAAACGTCTTGAAAGAGGTAGAGACAGAGCTGCTACCTGACACTATCCTCCGTGCAGAGTTTGACAAGCTTCTGATATACAGACCAGGCGATTTTTTCAAGGGCCACAGGGACTCAAAGCGCTCGGATAACCATGTTGCGACACTCATCGCCATCGCGGGCTGTCCTCACAGAGGCGGAGCGGTAGTCTTCCAAGAAGCGGATGCTGAGGTTGCACTTTGGGATGGCGGTTGTGGATCCTGGTGCTGTTGGCTAACATCCAGCAAGCACGAGATACGGCCAATCCTGGAAGGACATCGAATCGTTGCAACCTACAAAGTTTTCGCTGAGCCGCGCTCGACGACCCGTGGGGGCCAGAACGTGCTTGCCCTTGCCGACAGGCTGCATGCATGCATGCCAGCGCTGGAGACCTTGCTACAGGAGAAGCATCTGCGTGATGTAGGGTTCCTACTCCATCACGAGTACAGCTTCGACGGCAGACTGCAGCTGGACTCTTGGAGACTTGTTGGCCGCGACAGGGCTTTGTGGTTGGCCCTGGAATCTCTCGGCTTGGAGCTCCAGGTTCGTGAAGTGAAGCTCCTGGACGAATTCCGTCCGGAGAAGACAGGAGAGCCGGTGCATGTGCAATGTCGCGTGGCAGAGGCCGTGACCAAGTTCTCCATCGACTCTGGGCCCTTGGAATGGCTTTTGTCGGACCCTGAGGAGGATCTCTGGGGCGATGCTGGGAAGAGAGTCGAACTAAGCATGAAGGCATTTTCCTTGTTCGGCGTCACAGAGCTGCGAGCTGGTGATGTGCTGGATGTGCTGGATGTGCTGCAGGGCTTTCCTGGAACTGAATGGGACGATCCTGACATTGGCTTCTGGCCTGTGATGGGGTGCCTCTGGTGCATCTCGCGCGACAGGCTGCTGCACAGGTTTAAAAGCAGCGATCCCGATGGTGTCGAGGAGCATCTCTGGGGCAATGCTGGCACCTTCAGCATCTACTGGTACAAGGCGGCTGCGCTCGTGGCTCGGATTCGTGCCGACGACTCCTTACGTTGTGACAGCGACATCGATTTGAGCGGTTGGGACGGGACATGATCTGAGCAGCGAGCTCGCAAAAAGTCAGCGTCTCGCAGCCAATGCTGACTATTCCAAGCTCTCACTTCTAGTCATCTTATCATTCTACTTTGCACGTCGACTTCTTTGCACGTACTTTCGTTAGCAGTAGTTTAGTATGCAGGGATCCCAGAACAGGGATCTTGACTTGGTGCCTTCGTAGTTTGGTCAGGGACTCCACAGTTGGAGCAGCTCCCAGGTGCGTGCCCTGCGTGGAATCGCCGAGCTCCCTTCCACGGTGGTCCGGTGATGCTCTTTACCCTAAACTTTCAGGGTTTAGGGGAGTTTACTGTGGGGTTGAGTAATTTAGGGTTCAGGCAAAGCTTTGGCTGGCCTACTTGTACGGGTTTTTGAGGGATTGAATTTTGGTTCTCTGGCTTAAATCAGGACACGCAAGCAAAAAGGCTTTCTTTCAGTCCTGCGGGAACAGGATTCCTACCGCTTTGGGGGGTTAAGATCTGACAACAGCTTGTGCGTTCAGAACTATTGGTTTTGGCATGGCTTGTCTCAGAAGCACAAAACTACAGAAGATTTCGCACGTCATAGAGACAACAGCTCGACGAGGGCTTCAGCCCTATGAAGTTTGAGACTTCCGAACACAACACATCCCGGAAGGCGCCCGCTTGCCCACCGCTCTCCACGCCTGTGGAAGCCATAGGTGCCCAGGCCCGGCATATCACTGTTTTTCGAATTGCTGTTTCTATGTTGCAGCCGACACTGATTGCTAGTCTTGCTTTGGTGCCATCCCATCAAATAGATTGCTGTTACGACGGTTACGACTGCTGCTTTCATTTACTCGGTTATGCCTGTTCCCTTGGGGACGCTTGCTGCAGGTATTACTGAAGGAAGAGTAAGAGCAGGAAGACGAGGGTAACGGCAGCTTGAGACGTAGCGTTTGTGGTAGGGGTCGTCACCGCCGCATAGTAGAAGCAGTGGTGGTAGCAGTAGCAGTAATTAGCAGTGAAGAAGCGCTTCAGCACTTTTGCTGCAGCAGAGCACAGTCGTAGGGGAGCAGCAGCCGTCATGTTGCAGTCATCGTAGTTTGCAGGTAAGCGTTTGCAACTAGCAGAGTCAAGTTACAGCACCCGTGCTGCTAGCATTACAATTGCAACCACGACTACTACTATTTCTACTTCTACTCTACTCTCACTCCCGCTCCTGCTCCTGCTGCTCCGCCTATGCAGCAGCGGTGTAGACTCTTGAAACTAAGGGACGTCCCTAAAACAACGGACATGACTGCAGGTGGTGATCATCATTACACAGTCCATGGTAACCATGCCAACTCAATGCGTCACAGACATGGGTGAAATACTGGCGGCGGCTACCTTTTTGGAGAGGTGTTGTAGTTCTGCATGCTACTGGCTGTGCTTCAGCCATTTTGTACCAGCGTGCCACAGCTAGGACCAGTTGCAGAATTCCGACTTGCTGCTGCCATGCTCGTGTCGTTCAGGAATGTCGAGAGCGACAGATGGCTTTTCTCCGATGGTTGGCACACCGGTGCAACCGAACCAGGCAAAAAGCCAAAGTCAAAGGAGCTGCGATGGAAGCTCGGACTCGGTAATAACGTGTCCCTCCACGCACCTGCATCGGCAACAGCAGGCGTAGATGCATGAGGGGTCGTAAGGCGATGGCGTTGTAATGCTCTTGTCGTGCAGATCCGAGGGTGGTGAAAGAAGATGGCCACATCGAAACGCCTGAGGGTCGCAAGCTTTGTTTCGACAAGAATGGCAAGGGCTTTGTGGAAACATGGGGTAATCCCCATTGGGGAAGTGAGCTGCTCGGCGAAATCTTAATTTGCAGCCACATGCCTATTTCATGCACGTTGCATCTGAGCATCTTACTCGCTAATCTGTATCCATTGTCGGGGAACCCGCGCCCAGTAACAATGCATACACACATACATGTGCATACATACATACAGACATACTTACATACCTACATGCTTACATACTTACACACGTACATACATACATACATACATACATACATACTTACTTACTTACTTACTTACTTACTTACTTACTTACATACTTACATACTTACATACTTACATACTTACATACTTACATACTTACACACATGCATGCACACATACATACATGTATACCTGCATACCTGCATACATGCGTACATGCGTACATACATACATACATACATACATACATACATACATACATACATACATACACACACACGCACACACATTTTCATTGTCGTTATGCTCGGTCGTATATGGCCTACTCTGACAGCCATGCCTGCTCGGTGAACCTGCTGCGCAGGTAATTACTGAATCGTCTGAACCAGTATCGCTGCAGACCTTGCCAGGCTTGTCCGAGTATGAGTGTCAAAAAGTAAGAATGAGAAGAACCATAATAGGAATTGTAAACGACACATGCATACATACATACATGCATACATACATACACACAGTTACACACACACACAGGGTTACATACGTACAGTTACATACATACAGTTACATACATATAGTTACGCACATACAGTTACATACATACAGTTACATGACTACAGTTACATACGTACATACATGCATGCATGCATACATACATACATACATACATATACATGCATATCTATAGCATATATGCACACACGACTATACTATACGTAAAAATGTGGGTATATACTTACACATATGTGCATCCAAATGAAGAGCCTAATTGTACTAAGAACTAACATTTCACAGGTTCCAAGTACACGTTACCTAACCCTAAGCCCTAAACCTCTTATCCAGACCTTGCCTGATCCGAGTGTAAGCGTCAGGAAAATCCTGAAATCCTAAGCCCCTGAACCTGCCTTGAGCAAGCGCAAGTGTTGTAGTCCCTAAACCGGGCATATAAGCCTCTAGAATCATAGGCCACTCATCCCTAACCCTAAGCCCGAAACTCCTAAGCCTGGATTGTCCGTGTGCCAACGCCGAAAGCCTAAACCCGAAACCCCGAAAACTCTGCAACATTTGTTTTCTCATCGTCGAAGAGTTTGTTTTGTCTGCAGACCTTGCCTGGATTCATCCGAGAGTGAGTGTCAAAAACTCTGCAATCCAAACATAATCTTGTAAGGAAATGGGAGCTAAAGGAGAAGGACGGCGGCGTGTGGATCTTGAACCGCACAACCAAGAAGAGCCGGGGGGGAAGGGTTTGGGTTCGGGGGTTCGTAGTTAGGGTTCAGGGTTTCGGATATCGCGTTTAGGGTGGTTTCGGGGTTGGCAGGGTTTCGGGTTCGTAGTATAGCTTGGTGTCTCGCTCAATGCCAGGAGGATTTACGCACAGACGAAAAGCAATGGGAACAAATACGGGGGCTCGGATTGGGGCGGCGACAAAGGCGCCAAGGACCAGGTTTGGGAGATGGTCAAGCTCGATGAGAAGGCGAAGGACCGACAACGACGATCAGGACGGGGGCCCAGGGTTGGGGTGAAAGCCTCCATGGTGCGAAAGCCTCAAAAAACATGAGGAACCCCCCCCAACACTTTTCAGCCCTAAACCCTAAACCCTAACCCCTAAACCCTGAACCCTAAACCTGGATTGTCCGAGTCTGAGCGCCGAAACCATAAGGCCCTAAACAACAGTAAGCCCCCAAATTTCAAGCAGCCCAGAGCCGAGAAATCAGGAGATCCCCTGGGATGAGATCGCGGCACAGGCCAAGGCCACCGGGGTGTCCATGAAGGAGGCCGCCCTCTTAAAGGATCATGGAGCTTAGTAAGTAGGGTTATAACTAAGGTAACTATACAACCCCAAACCCCTAAAGCTCAAACCCTAAACCCTAAACCCCTAAACCCCTAAACCCCCTAAACCCCTAAACCTTATAACCCCAATTATAGGGGACTTATAAGCATACTTACTAAGTCCCATGAAGGAGGCCGCCGCGGGCAGGTGAAACCGAGAAGTTGGGGCAATTCTCCCTCCGGCAGAGTATACAACACCCATGGCCCCCCCGACCCTATAGTATAAAAAACCCTAAGCCCTAAACCCATAATATGGTTAACCCTCTATAGTATAAAAAACCCTAAGCCCTAAACCCATAATATGGTTCGATGTAGGTGTCTTGTTTGGGTTTAGGCCTCATGAAGATCTGGGTTCGGAGGCGGAGGGAGAGAGTGAGAGAGAGAGAGAGGCCGCTCTGGACATGGGCGTGGCCGTGAAGGAGCCGCAGTTTCAGAAGTTGCGGGGATTGGGATATCTTAGCAGACATCCCTCAATCCCTCCATCCATGCATTCATTCATCTCTCCCTCCATACATCCAGCCACCCACCAAAGGCATGCATGTGTTCTTTCGTTCATGCATGAATGCATTCTTTCAATTAATCAGACATCCATGCATCCATGCATGCATGCATGCATTCATGCATTCGTTCATTCCATTCATTCATTCATTCGTTCGTTCATTCATTCATTCATCCATTCATCCATTCGTCCATTCATCCATCCATCCATTCACTCATTCATTCATTCTTTCTTTCTTCCTTCCTTTGTTTCTGTCATTCATTCATTCCTTCGTGCAAATCATTCAATCAGTTGGTTCATTCGTTCGTTTCGTTCCATTCCCTCCATCAATCCTTCATTTGCGTTTCATTTCTTTCTGTCCTTGTCATTTCATTTTCATTTTAGTTTCATTTCTTTTCATTTTCATTTTAGTTTCATTTCTTTTCATGTTCATTTTAGCTTCATTTCATTTCACCCCCTTCGTTCCATTCATTTCATTCAGTTCATGCATTTCACTTTTTCATTCACTCTTTCATTCATTCATTGATTCATTGATTCATTGATTCATTCATTCATTCATTCATTCATTCATTCACTCACTCATGCTCTCATTCACTCATTCACTCATTCGTTCACTCATTCACTCATTCGCTCATTCGATCATTTGCTATTTGCTCACTCATTCATTCGTTCGTTCATTCATTCAAAAACTCATTCAAACATTCATACTCATTCATGCACTTACTCATTCACTGATTCACTCATTTGCTCACTCACTCACTCACTCACTCACTCACTCACTCACTCACTCACTCACTCACTCACTCACTCACTCACTCACTCACTCACTCACTCACTCATCCACCCATTCATTCATTCGTTCGTTCATTCAACCCATCAACCAAGCATTCAGTTTTTCAGTCATTGAGTCATTCAGACAATCAAGCATTCAGCCATTCAAGCATTCAGCCATTCAATCATTCCTTGCACTCCCTCCCCGTTGATTCGTTCATTCCTTCTCTCCTTCGTTCCTTCATTCATTCGTTCTTTCACTCGTTCGTTCGTTCCTATTGGCATCTTGTGCACAGAATGGCTGTGTGGTTGGTTCTGGCAGCTTCAACTATCTTCCCGAATAAGAGCCCAGGAGAAGATCGAGGCAATCCCCTGGGACGACATCCAGGCGAAGGCCACCGAGATGGGCGTCTCCATGAAGGAGGCGGCCAAGTCCATCCCGTGGGAGGAGATGACCAGGAAGGCCCAGGCCATGGCGACGGCAGTGAAGAAGAAGATGGAGGAGATCCCCTGGGACGAAATTGCGGAGAAGGCCAAAGCCACAGGCGTGTCGATGAAAGATGCAGCGGTCGGGATGGGGCTTTCCATCAAGGAGGCCGCAGAGGACGGGGTCTTTGTTGTGAAGCTGAGAGTAGCCTCAGGCTATAGCGTCAAGCTTTCGGGAAAGGTTTGGGATATAGATCAATACCGAGGACATCCCCTGGGACGACATTGCCGAACAGGCCAAAAAGTACGGTGTGTCCATGAAGGAGGCTGCATCAAGCATTAACTGGGGCGGCATGGGCAAAAAGCTAGAGAAGCTCGGGGACAAGCTTGGGGACATGGCGGAAAAGGCGCACGCGAAGGCGAGCACTTGGTGCTGCTGCGACACCGTCGACCGTGAGAGCGAAATCACCCTCCAGCCCCCAGCCGGCGCAAAAGCCAAGTGATCGCAGCTTTCTAGGGCTCAGCGACTTCCTTTTTTTTTGATTTTAATTTTCCGCAGCTCTGACAGGGCAAATGGCAGCGTTCGCCACAACGAGGGGCTACTGTATCACCTTTGGTTAGCAGCGAACCTCCATAGAAGAGGGCACTGCTTTGCTCCGCAGCATTTTTGTGCTGTGAAGACGCACCAACCAGTTTTCAGCCTCGCCTGCGCACGTGTGCGTCCGCGCTGATGCAAAGAGTCGGTCTACTGTGCCACACAAGGGCTTGCCATGCTGAACTTGCTGGTTTGCATTGAGGTTGCCCGCAGGAGTGGCCGAATGCTCTTCCACTCTTGACCCTGAAGCCACCCAGAGAACCCAATACTCCTTAATTAAGGAATATACCTGAAATTATAGAGGCCTTCATATTATGATTTAAGCCATATTCCTTAATTAGGGGGTATTGGGCTCTCTGGGCAAAGCCTTGACATCAAGCCGTGCTGCAGGCACGCGCAGTCTCGCCGTATCAGAATCAGAAAGAGTGGACAGAGCCCGGGACCCAGGATTCCAGTCAACTTGGAGGTTCAGAGGGAGTAACATACATAGTAACAAAAACTTGTGAAAATTACAAATAAGACAACACAAATGGAAACAATTCTATAAATTGGGGGAATCATGGGTAGAAGTGTAAGTTATAAGCAGGGTGATTATATGTTTGTCCTAAGCTTTGCATAGCTTTTCTTCGCGACCTATGATCCATCGAATGTGGGCCATATGAGTTTTTTAAACAGGGTTACAGTTTGTGTACTGTTCTTGCCCGGCACTCCAAGAGGCTTTAAAAACCGTGCGCCTATGCTGCAGATTGGTCGATTTCAAAAGCAGCGGAGATGGAACACTGCCGGTTGTCGAGCTGTGGAAGTCGGAGTAGTCAAGTTGTAGTTGTGCGCGTAAGTCACGCATGGATGGCGAAGTGTCGCGCACTCGCTTCATGTTATGGTTGCAGCTGCATCCTGAAGTAACCTGCGAAGGCTGTGCCTTCCACTTCCACTGCCCTGGCATGACCCGTGGACTCGCGAATGGAGACAGCATCGCACAACGAAGAGCGATCCGGCAAGTGCTGACATATGGTTTGGATGTGAGCAGCCAGATCAACACATCACAGTTCCTCCACTGCAGCTCCTTTCGTGCAGAACGCATCCAGGAAGAGTAGGTCCCAAGTACACGCCCATAGACTGCCAAAGGCCTTCGCGCTCCTGGCAGAAGTTGCGGTAATTCTTGTTTCACATAGATCAGGCAAGGAGTCCAGGCCTGTCTTGTCTTCTTGGGTGTACCGAGGTGCGCTTCCGGCTGGGTCTCCGTCCATTGATTTAGCAAACCCGCATCCCGAACCCGTTGAAACCTCCCCGTCCTACATCTATACCATATTATATCATATCATATGATGCCATATCGTATCAATCCATGTGCTGTCATGTTAAACTACATTGTATGATATATGATATTCTGTCATATCATGTTAGATCATACTGCATCCCCAAGGCGCAGCAGCGTAGTCTCGCCGCCGCCGGCCCCACGGCCCCGCGAGGCTCCTGGCAGCATTCATAACAATAGTACTAAGAAGACTAGTTCTGATAATGATAATCATGGGACCGGTAATAGTACTCGAAGAAGGGTGGTGGTAGTAGTAGTAGTAGTAGTAGTAGTAGTAGTAGTAGTTGTTGTTGTTGTTGTTGTTGTTGTGGTGGTAGTAGTAGTAGTAGTAGTAGTCGCAATCATTATAAACAACAATAATTGCAATAGTGAAGAGGTTCAGGGTTCGAGGTCCGGGTCCCAGGGCTCAGCGTTTCCAGCTTTTTTTTTCCCGGCTCCTATCTTCCGCTCAAAGGCTCTCACGACCCCGTGTCGCCCAAAAGCAGATGCCGTTACAAGCTTGCTATTTGCAAGACGCCTTCGCCCGACATTCTGCTGCCTGCACGATTGCAAGCCGTTAAGTATGATTATAGTGGTCACGAATGTGCTTGTTGTTGAGCTTATGAATAATGCCGAGCTTATGTTTACGGTTATCGTTAGATTTATTCTTGCACTTTTCTGCGAGAATGTAGTTTTCTGGCAGCCTCGCAGCTGCGGCGGTGCGAGAGGGGAAACATACACTGTTACTATTAGCAAATTCTTGTTAGTATTATCATTTATTGCGAGTAGTACTATTACCTTGGCCACTACTAACACGATTGTTACTACTAGTGCTCTTGTTTTCAAACTCATCATGACCAGTGCCATAATCATTATGTTTCTCTTGTTCATGGTTATAATGATTATTTTTGCTACTGCTGTTGCTCTGCTTCTTCGTCTTTTCTTTGTCGTCGTCGTGGTCGTTGTTGGCATCACAGTAACACCAAAGCACCCTTTCTTCAAGAAGAAAGCCCGCCCTGCCGGACCGGCGGAGAGTTTCCTAAACCCTAAACCCTAAACCCTAAAGCCTAAACCCTAAACCCCAAACTCTAAAGCCTAAAGCCTGAACCCTAAACCCTAAACCCAAAAGCCTAAGCCCTAAACCCTAAACCCTAAAGCCTAAACCCTAAACCCTAGTTGCAGGAGCCGCGGCCGGAGCCGCCGCCAATGCCCGCGGCCGGGAGTCCCCGTCGATCCCAGGCCCCAAAGCCGCAGGCGCTGCTTGGGAAGCAGGGGGTCGATTTTGGGTTGAGGGGGTGTTTAGAGGGTTTTGGTTTCGGTTGTTTTTTGTTTTTTTTTGGTGGATGTGTGCTGTTGCATGCGGGCTTGCGATGCTTGCGATGCTTGCGTGTTTTTGAACCAAGTTTGCGCGGGTTGTGGTGGCTCTGGGGATGCGGGGTCAGTTGTTCACCCATTGCAAGCTTCGAAGCTTCTGAAACTGACCGGGAAGACGGGGTAGTTTGCTTGCCTACCGAGTGTCGCCTCCGGCTCCACTAATCTTCCGGTACTCCGCTCCTGTGCAAGACATGGGAAAGCTCCTAAATCGAAAACCTGGCAAGGGGTTTAGGGTTTAGGGTCCAAGTTGTTACACAAGCACTCCACTCAACGTTCGGGCCTCGGCTGAACAACGGCAGAAGAGGCAATGCTGGCAGTCATCAAGCCCGGTTTCAAAAAGGGTCCAAGTTGTGAGAGCGTCAACCCTGATCAATCTGTGTTCATCTGTCGGAATCCGGGTTTGCTTCGCTTGGGAAGGGCTTCTGCCTGAAAGCACCGTGTCAGCTTCCCCGTGATGACCTCGGGGCCAACGTCAGAATTTTGTAGGGGCAGTAAGAATTGGAAAAGGGATATTGGAGTATATAATACTGTACTTATAATAACGCTCCGAAGCCCTGTTCGCGCATGCTGCAGCACGGAAGCGTTTTCTACTATAAATAGCACTAGAAACACAACATTGTCATTGATTTGCTTGGGTGTGGAAATCACGCGTTTCTGTGTCAACATGTGTTACAACTCGAAAATTGGCCTCGGCGCAGATGCCAACAAGAGTGTCTTGAAGCCATGCAGACGCTAACATATTGAGTTTAGTTCGGTCCATTCGTCGGCGGGTGTTCTTCAAAGTGTGAGCAACTCGTGGGATTTGAGCATTCGACGTTGCTCGAACAAGAAACAATCCACAAAACATTGGGGGAGCATTTCACCTCGCGAACACCAAGACGCGGAGGCCAGCGAGTATGTGACGGGGTGATGTTTGTGGAGCGTACCCACAAAAACACCAGGAATTCGTTATCTTTGTTTGTTTTGAAGCGCATGGAACAGGCACACGGACGGGTATTCGTATGGTGCCGCCCAGGGTGCAAATCTATTTTCTGAGCTGAAGCAGTTGTGGTATAATCGAAAATCGTGGCAGGCGCGGCATTTCGTGACTTTGACGTATTTTTCTTGATTTTGTTGTGTCATGCTTTGTTGTATTTTTTTGGGGGTGTGCGTGTTGTTGGCACTTCTGATTGACTGCATCATAGGAGTTATGGAGCTATGTGCACTGAGGAGTCGTGCTATCTCGGGCATTCGGAGCAACCCGCAATATTTATTTTCACAGGCTAGATATGCATAAGTTTCAACAGCTTATGATCAAACCCTTTACACTTGACACGGCATGTCTGGGCTCCGGTCTCCACAATGAAACAAAATGCCGCAGCAAGTTGAATAGGCTTCGTCCGAAACTCCTCAAAGGCAACCCGTCAAGTCCAGCCTGAACTCCTACCTGACCTTCAGGGCGCAACCCCAAGCCCTCGACCCTACCCGCGGAAGCTCTGACAGGACATGTTAAGCAGTGCGGCTCTACGAAGTGCACAACGGTGAAGCTTCGGACATGACGGAGTTAACCCCCCCACCTCCACCCCTTCCCTCCGAGCCCCTCGAAGTGCAAAATCTCTGCCTGCGTCGGTACATGACATCCGAACCCTGAAATCGGAGGGTCTTATACAAAAACGAAGCGAAAGGCTCCTAACATCTAGTACTAAGAGCGCGTGAACAGGTCTTCGGAAGGTATAGTCAGGAACCCTAAGGAAGACTGTTGGTGATTCTTCAGGCTTTTTCAGTAGCGTATCTATCCTGCAGAGGTGCTGTGCTTTGTAGGCTTTTTGGCAGAGCTACAGACTAACGACTTATGGTTGTACCCCGACATGTATTACTTTAACCTGCCCATGAACACGGAAGTGCAATCCAAGGAGAGATTTGACACCCAGTCTTTACCAGCTCAGCCGGAGGTGCCGACAAGCGACACCGAGCTCTTCTCCCTGGAATGCATTCGTGCACAAGGCCTTTTTTTGTATTGTGCTGACGAAGACTGCCCAGCTCCAGGCGTGCCTACCCATCTCTTCCAACCTGCCTCCTTGGCTAAGGAACGCTATGATCAGTTCGAGTATCTTTGCAGCTCATAGTCTCGAGTGGCCTAGGATTTCGCGGCCGTTTTGCGGCCCAAAGCCCAGAACCCTCAAGCTATGCTGTAAGCGACAGTCACAACACGGCAGGCGCTCCAGTTCAAAGGCTTTAACTCATGGTAATGTTGCGGGAATTTTCAGGTACTTATGTGCGTGGAGGTATATGTTTTCGTTTTAGCGGCGGGTGATCCATGGCACCCTGAAGTTGACCATCATTTAGAAGAGCCAGCATGTGGCGCGTCGTGTTCTGTGCCGCGGCACTCTCTCGTGCCTCTCCATTCGAGCCCCTCCCGGTGCACCGGGAGGGGCCTTGGTTCGAGGGCTGGTTCACCCGGATTACTGACGACCGTGAAAACAGGAGCGTGGCCGTCATCGTTGCCAGCTACCAGGCAAAGGGCTCCGCCAACTTCTCTTCCAGCTGGGTTGCCGCTCTGGTCTCCCACAGCAACGGCACAATTCTCACGGAGCAGGTGTGGCGTCGTAAGTTCAGCCGTAGGCCCTGAGGCCTTGTCCCAGAACCCCATGGCCCCCTGCGAGGACACGCACAAATCGAGAAGTGTACCAAGTCCAGAAACCCTAGGCCCCTCTGTCCCAGTCTGAGCATATACACATACATATATATATATATGTATATATTATATATATATATATATATATATAATTTTTATAATAATATATAAAAATATATATATATATATATATATATATATAAGTCAGGTCTTCCCGGCGGAAGCCTCGGTCCGAATTACGGACAGAGGGCTTCCCGTCGACCGGGAGCTTCCCCGGAACCAGCCGGCCGTCTTCGTCGTGGAGTCCGAGGTCGGGAGGCAGGACGGGGTGCGACGTTTTTGGTGGTTGATTCAGGAGCTTCCGAAAATAGGGGGTACCTTATTTTGGGGGTCCTTATAATAAGGGTCCTACTATTTAGGGTACTAGATTAGGGTCCCCCCTTTTTCGGAAACTTCCATTCATTGATCCACTTTGGGTTTGTGTCATGAGACGCTGAGGTGGATGACGGGTCATTCATAGATTTGTGAGTCCATGCAGTGTTGAATCCTCAGTGTCATCCATGTGCACTCCAGGCTGGTTGTGTGTTGTGTGTGCTGGTTGCTTTTTTTGCTCTATTGTTTGGCGGGCAGCATTTGTATCTCGTTTTGTTCGTCTTCGTACCGCGATGTGCACTTGAACACAAGGAAAAAGAATCGCAGGTTTAGGGAGCAACAACCAGACGGAGATCTGTGGCGTCTCGCGTAACCTCTGAGCATCATGGGAATTAGTAAGTATGGTTACAAGTCCCCTAATTGGGGTTATAATTATAGTTACCTTAGTTATAACCCTACTTACTACTGTAAGTCCCATGATCCTTAAAGTAGAAGGCTTGCGGTGAACGACAGCAGAGCGGAGCTGCTCTTCAACTTCCCATCGGGCTTGAGAATCGAAGCTTTGGGCCAACATGTCGAGAGCATTCCTTCAAGTTGGCCAGGGCTTCCAACATTGAGGTTGTGGTTGTAGGCATCATGAACGCGAAGTCACTCACATGTCCTTCTGCCCGGATCCGCTCTTTGCACTTGAGCTTCCAAGTTTGCCTCGCGCTCGAAGCTTCAAAGCAAGCGCTGAAGCCAAGGAAGCTTCTCTCTCGAACCGCATTCCCTGGGATGCGGCCTGCGGCTTGATGAAAAGGGGCTGCTGATTTCCTATGTGTAGGGCTTTGGTGGAAGGGGCTCCCAATATTCTTCCGTAGGGTTCTGGTGCCAGGACTGCCTGAGCTCGAGAAAGGCGAGGGCCTCCGAGGTATAACTACTTCCACTAGATTGACGAGCTAAATCCTAGACCCTGAACCACGCGGGAAGCGAGCTTGTTTTCACACCGACCACGTCTGAGACCTCGCCTGGATTGTCCGAGTTGTGAGGGTGTAAATACTTCGTGACGAAGCCTCGGGTCTACCGCGATATGCTCCTCTTTACGGTATCTGTCGTCTCGGGCTTGCAGCCTCTGTCTTGCGGCGCGTATATTTGTTGAATCTGTACGTCGGAACGAACCAACCTCGCCTGCATCGTCCGAGTTGCGAGAGTCCAAACCCTGAACGGTTGGGTTGAATAAGGACATCAGATCCGATCTCAGTGGACCAAGAGTGAACCAAACCAAAGCAGAACTCAAACCAGATCGCCGTTAACACTGAACGAACATGCGCTGTAGTGTTGCCACACTTTTGGGAGAATACCGGCCATGGGAGGTTTGAGGCCTAGAGCCTGCACGAGGTCGTTTCAGCCTCATCCGGGGCCAAACCCACAAATGGTAGCCGCAGCAGCAATGGCAAAATAATGGCACCACGGCTACATACTCCCGCTAGAAGCAGGTAGGTACAGAGTGAGGCGGCTGTTCCAGAAGAGCCGAGGCAGAGATACCTGCGGCCCGGAGGGCTGGGCTGGCCGGCTCCCCTCGAGCTTGCAGCTTGACCTTGCTACCTTGTTGTTCGAGGAGCTTTGTTAGCTTTGGTGCTAATTGCTCCTTATTTCCCCTGCAGCTTTTTTGGAGCTTGCGGGAGTGCGACTGGAGGAAAGGATTGGGCAATGTCGAAGGTTTGTTGAGGCAACAGGGACCCCGCAACCTGTCGAGAGTGCATAGGTATCGTCGCTTGCGACTCTGCCTTTGGGCGATGGGGGATTAATCCCTTGGACAGTCAGACAAGGCTCCCGACGCACTACTTCGTCCACTCGCTCGGCTCCACTGCTGTTTATGCTATCAACGGGCCGCTTTGAGAAGGATGGAAGAGAAGGGTCGTGACAGTAGTACCATTGTCGGATATGTAACGGAATGACGAGGTTTGCCGCCAGTGATGCTGATGGACCCGATTCCTGCTGAATGGGTGTGGGGAGTCTGCAGGTCATAAGTTGCACGTGTTAGTGTATACCCTTAACTTAGAGCCTTTCCCGACGCTGCCCAGGCTGCGAGGGTCTGGATTCGCCCACCAGGAGGCCAACTACGGCAGCTTCTTTCCAAATGCATGGACGCACCATGTCGCAGATTTCAAGATACCTCAGAAACTCATGAGCAATTCGGCCGTCGGTGGTTCATGCATGGCCTAACTTGTGTGTCAGGGGGAAAAGCGACAATCACGAGTCCAGACTGAATTGCTCATGACAAGAAGGCACCAGCCCTCCGAGGTGGGTCCAGGGCATCTCTGGCGACGGCTCCTCACAGCTGCTGTTGACCGGTGGCGCTTTCACTGTGGCTGAACTGACAGCGCGGCAATTCCTCCTGGCTTACCGCTCGCCGAGGTGCCTGCTTTCACCTGCTGTCTCTATGATGGTTGCGATCGTAACTAGCAGCAGCAACATCTGGCTGGAAAATATGGTCATGGTTTGATGTTGGTATGGTTACAAGTGTGGATATTCGTCTTGCCTCTGCTGTACATCATCACACTATGCTTACCAGATCTCACGACCTCCCAATCTCCACATTTCAAGCCTCAGCGCTGGTCCAGTGTCTTTCGAATCGGCGGTCGTTTAGGCCTAGGTTAGTTTGGTATAGAACGGACCCCAGCTGCAGAAAGCGGGAGGACACGTCAGAAGATTTAGGTGCTTGCAGAGTGTGTTGTGAAGCTGGTGAGGTGGATGGGGGACCCAAAACCCCAAAACCCTAAACCCTCGAGTGTGTCCCAGTTGTGAGTGCTGAAACCCTCGAGTGTGAACGCCGAAACCCTAAACCCTAAGCTCTTGCCATGCCAGCTTCGTGCGAGTGTGTGTGTCGAAACCCTAAGCTCAGGTTCCACTGGGACTTCCGAAGTGTTGACTTGGACCACATTGTCACGAAGGCCGCCTAAACCCTACAGTCCGCAATGGATGAATGCATAAGCCCTAAACCCTAAACCGTAGTCATGCCGCCTTGGATCCCGGA